>JANHFX010004711.1:0-21650 GCA_027560015.1 Chloroceryle amazona
GGATTCCTCCGCCCCGAGCCCCTCCTCTCTCCGGCCCCGATGCTGCCTCCGGGGATGCCGGAGAACGGTCTCGGGGGACGCGGGGACAGGGTCCCACTGCCCCGGGCAGTCCCCGCTGTCTCACTCTGGTGGGTTCCGACAGGGACGGTGGTGGAAAGGGGGAAGAAACGGAGTTACTGTGAAACACGGAGTTAAAAAAAGGACTGTTGGGCTTATTTCTGGCCTGTAGTCAGTTATTTAAACCTCTGTGAGGTTCTTATCTAAATGTTCTGGCAGGGTTGTTTGTACTGGTGATAGTAATTAATTAAGATAAAGTCTGGAGTAGTAGCTGGGCAGCAGCTAGATGGCACAAACTCCTCTTCAAGTTAAGTAATTAAAATACTTAAAAGTACTAATAAACCCAAACTGACCACTTTTAACAGTGGGGGCATTAGCAAACACGGGGTGCTCCTGGGTTTGGAGAAGAGGCTGTGAACCAGGGACCGAGCTGGAATTCCTGGGGCTGTGCGGCTACTTGGCCACCCTGGGAAAGTCCTCCAGCACCTCGACCTCAGTAGCTGCCTCTTCCCCCGTCTGATGCGGGGTGAGATGATGATTCAGAAGTGCCACGGGGCAGCTGGAAGTGACGGTCAGAGGCTTTTTCAAACTGAAAGCCCCTGGATTTCACTGTGTTGCCCACGTGCTTTGGAAATGTAGTTCAATTTAACGCTGCCATGAAGAGGAGCTAAGGGGCTGGCTGCTCGCCACGGTGACTCGTCCTGTGGGCTACCTGCTCCCTGCCACCTTAGGGGCCAGCATGACCCTGTGTCGAGCTCGCCCTGGCAGGAGGGTGGAGGGGCAGCCACGGAGGCAGGTGACATCAGTGCCAGTGCACCGGAACGCGTGGCCAAGGGGAGGATTTGCCCCTTCCAGCAGCAGTTAGATTGAGATTCATCATCAATCGCTTCCTGCAGTGGCAGCAGGCTGATAGTGGCTTGAAACTGCCATCCCAAGGGAGATTTTTCCTGCACTTAGAGACTTGGTAGTCTGATCAAGCCTATGCTCATCTCAAGAGTCAGGGGGTGGATCTCAAAAGCAGACCTTTGGCACTAGGGCTGCTTAAAAAAATTAAGATTCTTTTCCCCAAAGAGCAGTTAAAAAATTTCTTCTGTCTCTTCCTTTCTAACTTTTCCCTAAGTCTTTATGAAATGGGAGTGGTAGGAGAAGGAGATCCTTGAGCCAAATTTTTGTGAAGCAAAGTTCCCGTTTAGATGTTTTTCCTCTAGAAAACAAAACAAAACAACATTTGGCCAGAACAAACCCTCCAGTTTCCCAAATCTCTTTGAAAAATACAAGCCATCGATAACACTTTCCAAAACAAAAGAGCTGATTTATTTATCAAGACGTACCTCTTTTCAAACGATTCTTACTATCTTAAAAGTGCTGCTAGTAATTGAAAGAATCCAGTTAATGTGAAAGAGCAGCAGGACAATCGTAACTCCCATCAAATCATTATCTATACTGCAGCAATTCTCAGGGGCAGGCATCACCTCCCTGCTGTTTGCTGGAGACACAAGACCTGTGGTCACAGCCCTTGTTTGGGGAGGCTTTATGAGGCTTTATGGTCTGTAGGGACCAGGGCAGGTGGAGGGTGGGAAGGGGAAGTGGGGAGCAGAAAGGGAGAGCAATCACACGAGCAGGTTGGTCTAGTTGGATAAAATAGGTTACTGGATCACTTTGGTGGACGGTTTTTGAACGGCATATGCAAACAAATAGCTCTCCCCACTGCCAAGCAATGAGTTATTGCCATGGAGGCAAGGTGTTGTCAAGTGGGGGAAATGACACGGCTTCTCCTTTTGGGCTCCGACAAAAGACATGCCAGGCAGCCTTCCAAGATCTGTCTGCACCGTCAGTGCAAGGAGAGATAAACTGTTATCTTGGCAGGTTTATTTTCCATCTTTGTTCATGCTGCTTCTTCTTTTGTCCTCCCCTTTTTTTTTTCCAGCTGCTTTTCCTTCCTTTTCCACTGTTCTTGCCCTGTTTTCTCCTGCCTCTCCGACTGCCTCTCCCAAACTTTTCTGCAGGTTTCCAATGGATGTGTTATCACACATCTCTTCCAAGAACAACACTCAGGGATTTCTGTCTGGGGCTTGGAAAAGCCCTGGCATTTCTGTAGCGTGCCTGGACATTTGATAGCACTTTTTAATGGAGATCTTAGCGTGCCAAAACAGGACCATTCGGGCAGTAGATGTGTTTTAGCATCTTTGGTTTAATTGAGGGAAACTGAAAGCACTGAAGGTTGCACAAAGCCACGGGCAAATCCAGCAGTAGAGAAGGGGATCACATTTTGGATGGTGCTTCCAGGAGATAAATGCAACATGGAAAAGTCAATGTGTCCTGGGAAGCAAATGACTTCTGAATCCACTCTGCATCTCCCAGCCTCTGGCTACATCTGAAGACAAGGGATTATTACAGCAGTTTCTTTAAGCTCCAGAGATAAAAGGAGTTGTACCACCAGCCACAAGCTGGTCTTCAGTCGCCTGACCACGCTCTTTGCCCGGAGCCAACGGTCACGTTGTTTTACTGCCTTCTGTGCCCTGATCTTTTGCCAACACAATGTTACAGCTTTAGTTGCATTCTTTTTTCTTTTTTTTTTCTGGCAGTTGTTATTTTTTTTATTGTAAAGATGCCACACCCTGGTTTTAATCATGCCCTGGCTGAGAACTTTTTTTTTCACAGGGAAAATGTTAGCAGGACACACGTTTCACTCCTGGCTGGTCCATGTGTGCCCTTCGATCAGCATGCAAAGCACGTGTGAGCTTCATTATTACGTCTTCCCACCGCCTCCACCTGGACTGAACAACTATTTCCAGCTCATACGAGCTGCTGAAATCTAATTTCATCTTTGCTTTTGCCGAAAGCAAGGAATGAAGAGAGGGAATAAACCCAGAGCCGCGCTTGCTGAACACCACTTTGTTGCCATCTGCGGCTCTGCAGAGGGAGTTTGTGCACAGGAGGCTGACAGGAAACCAGCAGCTTTTCCAGGAAAAAAAAAAAAGCCCTGTGTCCTCTGTGCTGGTCTCGTTGGCTGCTAGCTGGTGGATTGGAAAAAAACCACCTCCTCTAAACCCCAAAGCTACTTCTGACAGCGACAAATCATTAGCTTGGAGCCGGTCTGCAGCATGACAAAATCAACTCGAGGAGGGGGGGGGAGAAAACCCCAAACCTCTGTCTTGACAAGCGTGTTAGATTTTCAAGGGAAGGACAAATTGTTGTTGAGAAAACCAGAGAGAAGTGAGAGGACTGTCAGACTGGGTTAAAAATAACTACCTGGGTATTATCTCCCGACACAGGAGCGTCTGCACGACTGCTGTTTACACGACGGCAGTCAGGCCATGGTTGTGTTGGAGGTTACTGTCAGTTAAAGCCACAGGCAGGTAAGCAGGAAGAGAAGTTTTCAAGTGAGGATGCTCCCGTGGGTCTAGAAACAGGTGATGGGGAGGGAAATGTCCCCATGCTGCTGTGTGGCAGGTGACCAGGTGCAGGGGGGACTGCAGACACTGGCTGCCCGTGCTGGGGATGCTCCCCTGGGAGGTGACCCCACGCTTGGGCTGCTGGGTGCCCTTGGTTTGGAGCTGGTGGCCCTCCAGCGTGGCTGGGAGCTCAGCACCACCATGGGGGTTCATCCCCATCCTGCCCTGGGGTTCTCGTAGGGCCAGGTGAGTCCACTGCTGGCGGATGGGATGACCGAGCAGACTGGGGGTACAGGAGGTGGCTCCAGCTGATGTACCCTCCATGCATCTCCCTCAGAGATATTTTTTCAATCTCTTTTTACAGAGGGGAACTGAAGTAGTGATGCCCTGGGGGTGGGTGGCTTGCCCTGCTGCCTACACCCACACCCACCTTGGCCACGGTGCAGCTCCGGTGCAGTTCAGGAGCTGCAGCCCCCAGTTCTTCTCCCACTTCCAGTTCCAGTTATGGAAAACACCCACAAACTTCAGAGATGGCTTCTGGCCAAGAGCTGTTGCTGGGACAGACCGTTTGCAGTCTTGCTGTCTAACACAGCTCTCTCACCACCTGAAAATACCTGACAGTCCAGACTCATGCCTTGAAGGAGGCACTAAACTGTAATCTAATTGATAACCTGAACTCCAGCAAGTCCATTTTAACAGTGACCTGCAGTGTCTGCAAACAGACCTGCAGACTGGGGGAAAGGAGGGAGGCAAGGCAAAAGAAATAAAGTTGGATAAATATTTGCTCTGTGGCATCTACCAGAGAAATTCCTCCAGTATGAAAACACACTGGAAGTAAAGATACCCTGTGCTGCTGGCTCTCCGTCCACTGCAGGAAGGCTCAGCTTGGTTTTGCCCCTTTGAGGCTCTCAGGCATCCTTGAAAATCCATTTTAATCACCGTGCCCGAGGCAGGGGACCCGTCTGGGTGGTGGGAGCCAGGTCCCGGGGGAATCACTGGATGCTTCAAAGCAAAGCTGTGGCCACCCAGCTCCCGGGGCTGGGTTTGGAAGAGAAGAACCGAGGGAAATCAGGCAGGGCTGCTCAAATATAGGGCTGCTGCTGTACAGAAAGCCACCCAGGAAGAGTCATTAGGGCTGGAGCTAATTAGTCTGTCTGAGTGGTGGTTGGAGGATTATGAAATAGGAAGTGTTTTCTAGCTGCGTGGCTGCCTCGCGTGGTGAAGAGGGTCTGGGTGACATGCAAAAGGGGATGCACCTGCAGCACCCGGTTCCTGTGAGCAGAAAGGCTCGACGGGTCAGGAAAGCCCAGGCTGGGCAGCCAGGAGCTGCCACCATCACATGGCACCTAATTAAGTCAATTAGGTGGCTCCAGACGAGCTCCAGCGATTCGCCTGCCCATGAGTTGGAGATGCCTTCGCCTTCTCACGGAGGTTTCTGCCCCATGTAGCTGGGCCTCGGCCAGGACCAGCGCCGGGCTGTGGGAGATGCTTGGTCCTTCCACGTGGCTGTGAGATGGGCACGGTGGCACCGGTGACACCAACAGCTGTGACTTCCTTAGGTTTACACGTGTTTGACTCAGTTTGGTCATCTCCAGCCAGATTCTCTCTACCTCTCATCAAAGCAGCCACTAGATTTAATTTGTTAACGCTGGTAAAACTCTGCTTCTTGGGTGGCTGGTGTTACCTACAAAAACTACTGTTTGATTGGCCATTATTCCTTCATTTCTGAGAGTTTGGATTTTTCCCCCTCCGTGCTCGTCAAGGTTTCTCCTGTAACCTTTGCTGTTGTTGTTTTGCACCGAGAAGAACATTGACTCATCGGCAGCCTCTGTGATAACTATAATTAGGAGAAAATGCATTTAGAAAGCTCTTTCCTCTGATGCAAGCACATGATTGTCCTTGCAGAGAAATAATTCTTGCCGTGCTTTCAGGTGGGTGTGGGCAGCTGCTGAATACATTTGACACTCATATTATTTGAGTGGCTTTTCCTAGTTGGATATGCTACCTACAGTCAGTGGTCATCTGAAGCTGTCTTTATACTCCCCATCTCTTTTGAGCCTAAGCCTAAGACGATGCATTTAAATGTATAGGAAAAGAATATATGTATAGAATGAGTAGATGAGAGAGCATTGAGACCATGTCATATACCCTTAGGGCTTTTGAAAGGAATAGAAGTCAAGAAAAATTCTAACTGGAGTTTTGTCACAACATCAGCTGGCTTGTCAGGAGGACTTCTCTTCTTGGCAATCCCTTCCCACTGCTCTATCTGAGCCCTGCTTTCAATAGTGTCTTGCTTTTTCAGGGAGCCCTGTGGTGCTTTCTGCCCAGCTCCTGGGCAGGCTGGACTTGTCTGGATAGCCCAGCACTGGCTGCCTTGCTGCAGCCACCCCAGACCCCCTTGCATGCTCCCAGTGCAGGTGCTGGGGGCTTGGGTGACTGCCTGCTTCATTGGGGTGAGAAAAAAGGCTGGGAGCTCACAGAATCCCCTCCTGCCCTTCTGCTCTGCAGCCTGCTCATTGCTTTTTGGGGTTCAACCCATCAGCATCAACCCTTGCACCCCTCACCTGCCCCCTCCCTGGACACCAGCATTGCTGGGCATGGGTTTTGCTTTTCCTAGTTGCAAACACCCACTGAAGGGAACAGCCCCTGGCAATGTTATAAGAGAAGCAGAGCAAAGTCTGGTTGAGCTGCACAGCTCCTTTTCTGAATAATGGGAAATACCTACGCACGTCGTGGGCTGCTGCCTTTTACTTGGTCACCTCAATAGTTGCAGGTTCAATAGCACAGAATTAATCAGCACCGTGCCACTGGAGATAACAGGAGAGATTCTGGCCTGGGGCTGGCAACAGCCCATTTCTGCGAGTGCAGAAGCACTGGTTCAGCAGGCACAGGCCAGTCACTTAGACCTGCAAGCATCTGATCCCAGATTAACTTCAGACAGCCCCTCTGAGGGCTCTCCTTAGCATTTTCCATCACTGGTTACCCCCCACCTGCCCCTTGCCTCTGGTGGGGGATTTATACCCCCACCCTCCTGCCCATCTGGGGTTGGTCTGACCCCGACATGCGGTGCCCAGGAGCTGCTGGGTTTGCTGTGCTTGGCCACAGTGACTTGAAATCGGTGGAGCCGGAGCTGCCTGGGGCAGGTGACTGAAAAACAAATCACCTTTGGTTTTGCAGCAAATGAAGAGAGGGTTGCTGTGTGTCTTCCTTGTGGTGGAAGACGAGGGGGCAGAGTTTATCAGCCAGATCAAATGGCTGAGGCAAGTCAACCTGTGGTTGCTTATTCCTCCAGCAAAGCGCTCTTGTGAGGTTTGTCTAGTTCCTGTGTTATTTTGTATGTGTGCACGATAACAACTGCTCCAACCTTCAAAGCGTCGGCTGAAACGCTGCCAGTTCCTCCTGCCAGCCGTTTTCACTGAGCTGCTTATCTGCCCTGTTGGGAAACAGCAATAAATTCACCTCCAGCGGGTACAACTGCCCGGCGTGTTTTCCTTTTCATTGTTCCTTTGCCTCCCCCCGTGACGGGCCATTTGATGTGTTTATAAATGGGTTTGTGCTGTGTGGGATTAACCTCCATTTATCATCATTCCAGGACAGAGAAATAAATGCTCCGTTCGATATAAAAAGTGACCCAGGTTGTTTCCCGTGCTGCAGGGGGGTATGTTTAGCAGGGTGGAAAGCACAGAGGTCAGTGGCCCAGTACAGTGAATTCCCCAGTCATCTCTGGGGCAGAGAGAGGCTGTTTGCTCAGTGCTTTGTGCTCTGGCCTCTTGGCGTAAAAATAGCCAAATACAAATAAGAGTGGCCATTCTCACTAAGCTTTTAACTCCCTAACTCATGGGCAAAGGGGGACCCAGGCTGATGTAGCAGGGCTGTGGAAGGCACATGAGTTCACCTCCACCTGGGGACTGAAGTTTGCAGCAAAATGTGGGTCACTGCTCCAGAGGTGAGAGAAAATTGTCTTCCTGCTTATTTCCAGCCTGTATCTTTGGCAGGAGTGTGTATCCTGGGGTTGAGTCCTCATGGACCAAAAAAAAAATACATTCTTTTAACATAATATTACTTGTCTTATCTTAAAACTTCTTATCAGGCCAAGCTGGATTATCTTGCTCCTTTCTCTGAGCTATTCAACCCCATCATGTCTCACCTCTCACTAAAGAATTCCTCCATCTGCCTGCTGCTCAGGACGGGTAACACACACCCCGGGGAAGGGGTAGGAATGCCAAATAACAAATATTTGCAACTGAGAGGTGTGCCTCATGCAAATGCTTCCAGCCTCATGCATTGACCTTTCCTTTGTCCTCCTTATCTTTTAAAGAACAGTTTCTAAAGCTTTTGTTTTGGGGGGGGGGGGAAGCACACAAACCAGGCTCCACCACTCTTCTTCCCTTCCACCATTCCACCTGCCCTCTCCATCCTTGCAGGCCCGAGTCCCGCGTCTGGACGGTGATGCTGCTGCTGGGGACGTGCCTGCTGTACTGTGCCAGGGTCACCGTGCCCATCTGCGCCGTCGCCCTGATCACCCACTTTGACTGGGACAAGAAGCAGTCCGGCATAGTGCTCAGCAGCTTCTTCTGGGGCTACTGCTTGACCCAGATTATCGGAGGACACATCAGCGATCAGTACTGGAAATCATTCTCCTGTTCCCCCCTGCTCGGGCTTTCTTAATGACCCTTAGCTCGCTTTTGAGCACTCGTTTCCAGTCTTGCCAGTCTTGTGCCGAGTTTCACCCTGGGACAGCAGTGGGGTGGAAGGGTGTCCGTGGGGAGGAGCTTTATGGGTGTGCTGGTTTTGGCTGGGTTCCAGTTCAGTGGGGCACGGCAGGTTGCTCTAAAGGCAGTTGAGGTCTCTCCATCAGCCTCACTCAGTTTTGACTGATTAGATTCCTGTGTCTTGAAATTGCTGTTGTGCTTACAGGGCACGGGCAAAACCGGCGGCAAACGCAAGAAGTGTCCCTGGGATCCTTCCTGCCACCACAGCTCCTGCAGAGCAGCTGCCAGGAGAGATCTACAGTCGTGTTAATGGACACTTCAGAGCAGCATAGGTTTTTGTTTGGCTGGGGTTTTATTTTTCACCTGGAACCGTTGAAGAGCACTTTTAGAGCAGCATAATTTTTCTGATGGAGTTTTTTTTTAGCACTGCTTCAGTAACTGGAATCCAAAAAATATCAAACCCACAAGCTTATATGTTAAGCTGATGAAAGAAATAGTGGGTGTAAAGCAGACTTATTTTAGAAACTTGATAAGTGCTGATGCTCCTGCAGACTTCATATCTGCTGCTCGCTGGGAGGTTTGTCTATCAGCAAACACCTTAATCCCAGCCACTTGGAAGGGTTTCTAGCTGCAGTCACTAACCACAAGAAGAGAATATTTCCTTTTTGCAAGGAATACATATATTTTTTTATTTTATTTTTTCTATTTGATCCGCAGAGTCTCTCTTTGTTTTCACTTCAGCACCTCCAGTTTTTCCACGCTACATTCCCATGCAATCTTGTCCCAAGCAAACCCCCATCGCAGCTTCCAGCACGTTTGGGAAAACCCAGTGTCTCCATTTTATCATACCAATTAAACACCAGCTTCCCCAGCTAGCTGTAAGGAAAGATGTGAGCAATTACCTGCTCGAGTTCCTTTCCCCAGCCACTCCATTCTTAGTGAGGAGGGCTTTCCTATGCAATCTTTCCTGAGGAACACATGCCTGGAAGGAGTCCATTATCCATGCAGTGCACTATGCTATTTAATTATGTTCCTTAATAGTTTGCAAGCAAGTGCCTGCCAAAAAAAAAACCCTAAAAACAAAAACCCAACCTAAATATTAACAGGCAGAGCTGATGCAAAAGAGAAAATGCTGTTACCAGTTAAGAAAAGCAGAACAGTGACAGCAGCTTGGGCTTCCCCTCCATCAGAAACTTGAGTGCATCAGTGCTGTGGTGCCTCTGGGGCTGGTGTGTACTGGGGCTGGATGGGTAGCGCTGGCAGCTGGTGTCCTGGTGAGAGAAATGCAAGGGGCCAGCTGCTCGCTGCCTGCTCTAGGGGAGAAGGAGGTGGGAAGGGAGGAGGTCAGAGGGCTAAAGTCATTTGTAAGAGAAGAACAAATTTGTCTGAAAGGTTGTTCTTAAAAGTCTAAACTGGAAAAAGCACTAGTCTTGACTGGGGGACTTTGCCCTTTCACCCTCCCTTCATTTGATAAGGTGTTTTCTGTCTTCCAGAATAGGAGGTGAGAAAGTCCTCCTCCTCTCGGCCTCAGCCTGGGGGTTCCTCACAGTCCTCACCCCGCTGCTCACCCACATCACTTCTGCCCATCTCGTTTTTATGGCCTCCTCCAGGTTCCTCATGGGGCTGCTGCAAGGTGAGACCCCTGTCCTCAGCATGAGTCCGTGTGTCTATCTGCCCAGGGGCTTTCTCGCAGGGGTGCTCGTGTGCAGTAAATTCAGATGCCAGTCATGTGCTTGAACCCTTCTCCTGCCTGTTTGAGCAATCCTCTGCCTCAAAACTGCCTCCAGATCCAGAACTTCCACGGGGAAAAAAACAAGTGACATTTCTAGAGAACATTGCTGACAAACCATTCCCCTGTAGAAATCCCTCTGCCAGACAAGGGCTGCTGCCTCCTGAAATCATCCCTCATCCTGCTTTGATTTCCTACATTTAAAAACTCCATCAAAGCCCTTGCAGAAAATTGGTCCTCGCTAAAACTTTTGGGATAATCGAGGCTGTTTTTCCTTCCCTCTTGCTGAGCTGCAGCACTGGGGAACTGTTGGGGCACCGATGGATTTAGCAGAGCAGCGGTGATGATGAAACAGGGGATTATGGAGAAGGCACAAACGAACCTGTCACAACAATGGATTCATTAGTTTATTTTATCTCCCTGTTTTGAATTCACCAAAGGTTTTGTTGCTTTGTCTCAGTGTTTAGCTCCTGCTGGATCTTTCAAATTGCCTTTTGATTTGCTCACGAGAGCACAGGAGCCTGACTGCTCCCTGCCTTGCTCTGTTGCTCACAGGGGTGTATTTCCCATCCCTGGCCAGCCTGCTGTCCCAGAAGGTCCGGGAGAGCGAGCGAGCCTTCACCTACAGCACAGTGGGCACGGGCTCACAGTTTGGGTAAGTTCAGAAGGCTTTGAGCAGTGAGTGACGGTCTCCGGACATCACACGTGATGGAATGCCACTAAATAGTTGGAGGCAAAACTCACAGCCCAAAGTAGATGTGGATTCCTGGGTCCTTGAGGATACCGGCTGCAGCTGAGGAAGCCTCGGGCAGTTGCTGTCGTGCATGTCAAGAATTTATGTTTGTTTCTGTTTTTTTTTTCCTTTCTTTCTATTCAAGGTAGACTTTGAAGAGTGTTTGCAACATTTAATTACTATGGGAAATGGGCTGATTCAGTAGGATGAGCAGGGGTCAGCCCAAGACTGGTCAACTGTCCTCTCTGATAGATGGAGATAATAAAACTTCCCCATCTCTTCTAATCTCCGTGAGAATTTCCTTTCTAAGTAGAAGAGCTGCTTAAAAACCAAATAGAAATACACACCTTGTTTCTTCACTTAGTGTCCTCATTTCTTTTGCTGATTTATATGTTCTCTGAGACACTTTCTGCACCAGCAGCCTCATTTTCTTTGAAACGAGCATGTTTCAGTGCAGGGCAGGCAAGCGTGAGGTCCCTTGGTGGTTTCTGCTGCCCAGCTGAGGATCCCACGGGGACAGGGCAGGTTGCAGAGTCACAGGGTGACTGGGCAGGCTGGCAGTGCCTGCAGACACAGGGACCGATGGCTATTTTAAGTGACCTGAAGCATCTCCCCCAGGGAGTATCTCCCATTGACATGTGCAGCCTGAATGCTCCCAGCCAGACCAGTAAGCCCGAGCGTGGTTTCCCTTGCAGGACGCTGGTGATCGGTGGTGCAGGATCTCTCCTCCTCGACTGGTACGGCTGGGAGAGCGTTTTCTACTTCTCTGGTTTGCTCACTTTGCTCTGGGTTTACTGCACCTGCAAGTACCTCCTGAGTGAGAAAGGTAAGCCCAGCCTTAATCCAGCTGGTAAATCCAGCTCCCGAGGCTGCAGCACCCAAGAGGTGTCTCTCTGTTATTTTCTGCAAACCCCTCATTTCCAAGACCCTGTCTGGCTTTACACAAAGACCTTTTGTTCCAGATGTCTCCTATAGGCACGCTGTGTCTCACCCCAAAATGCTAAATCCAGAAACAGAGCTTTGAGCTCCTGCATTGCTGATTTCCTGTTTCAGGTCCCACGCTGGATTATTTTGCTGTGGAGAGCCTGATCTGACTCCTCAGCACCCTTAAGCACCAGTGAAAACACCAAACAGAGCATGATCTTCAAAGTGGATTAAGCTAAAGCAGGGCAAGATACTTATGCCAAACTAAGAGCATCTACACATAGAGCTTTTAAAAACGAGTTAATCTGGAATATCTCTTCCCAAATAATTCTCTGGGAGTAATTCCACACATGGGCAAACCATTACACCTGGCTACAGTATTACTGGTGCAAGTGTGGTCTGGAGGAGCCCAGCTCATCAGGAGCCAGACACGTGCCTGGTGCTGCACTAAATCCAACCCTAGTCCCTGCCCGAGGGGTTTTTGTTTAATTATGAGAAGAGATGTAACGAACGGGTGAAGGTGGCTGGATGGGGAGGTGTGTGGATGCAGAGGAAAAATGTTGTTCAACGTAACAAGGTGTTTTCCTGAGCGTTCAGTGGTGGTATAGCCAAAAAACCAAGGGTTAGAAGGAGATTAAAGGTATCTGTGTAGCTGTCTCCCAGGTTCCCTCTGGCTGCACAGAAGATTACTGATCAGAGCTTTCCTTTGTATGGTTTCTTCCCTGCAGAACTCATCATCCCCATTGACTATTTAATGAGAGGCCTCTCGATATCCAAGCAGACCAAAGTTCCCTGGAAGCAGCTGTTTAAGAAGGCTCCGATATGGTGGGCAGCTGTGGGACCTCGACCGCTGGCAGGGCTGGGGAGCACCCTCCTTCCAAGGGCTTCTTCTCCTCTCTGGGCTGATTTCTTCTGCCTATTTGTATTTTCTTCACTTATTTATTGGGAAATATTAGCAGGTTTTCTAATCCCTTCTGTATAAACAAAGAACTAAAAAGGTAAACTTGACGAAAGGCAGTTTTTCTGTCGGGGGGAATATCAGGCTTGAATGTTACTGGCAAATCTTTCTCCTTCCCAATCTGTTCCCTGGATGGGTTGTGTGCTCCTCCTCCAGAATGATACCCTCCACCCGTCTTGTTAGAAATGCTGCTTGTAATGGGCTCCTAAGAAATGCTGCTCAGGGGCACTGGGTGACCCAGGCTGTGTTCTTATTGCTGGCAAAACATCTTTTTAATAGCCTTTTTTTTTTCTGTCTTTGGGATGCTGCATTTAGTACTGAAATTCCCCCAAGCATGTTCCCAAGTGCCATTTAAATCTGGGGAGGAGGGCGATGGGGCTGCAGGGCAGCAAGCCCATCCCTGCCTTGAATAAACTGTGGAGCAGCTGCTGCTAAGCCATCCCTGGAAAACCCTAAACACCACCTCTCCGAAGATGACTGCTCTGGCAGCTCTCGATGGGGCTGGTGGGAAATGCACTCGCACAATTGCTGCTGCCATTAACCTCGCCTGAACCCGGGGCTGGCGTCAGGAGCCTGCCCGGCGCTGGGGCGATGAGGGCAGCGAAGGAGCGAGCGGTGCTGCAAGTGGCAAACCAACAGCAGTAGGGATCTATGCAAAAAAAATAGAATAGAATCTCTCAGGTTGAAAGTGTAGTGCCGTGAGGGATTTATTTATAAACCAGGGAATGAAATATTGGGTTGCTCCGGTGCTCGTTTCCCACCCAGGGTGACCTGTCACTCCTGATTATTTCCTCTCTGCTGTGTGTTTTCAGGGCTGTCATCATCGCTCAGCTTTCTACAGCCAGCACGTTTTTCACTCTCCTCTCCTGGCTGCCAACTTTCTTTAAGGAAACTTTCCCCGAGTCAAAGGTAAGCTGGCTCAGAGACACAGGCACTGCCAGTCTCCGTGCAAATGAGCTCGTGCTGCCAAAACGGGCTGGTTAGGGAGGAAGATGATGGCAGAGGGATTAGGGAGGAGCAGGCTGGGAAGCAGGAGGAGGTTGGAGGTTTCCCTGCAGGGTTAGGAGCTGTTACCTCCCTGCACATGCGTTTGGAGATGCAAACATCCTCCCTCCAGGTAGGCAGGGGCTGGTTTCCAGTTGCTTGTTTAGGGATGATGAAGTGAGGCAGAGCCAAGGCACCTTCCAGGCAGGGAAGAGAGGGTTGTATTTGGTTCTTAGGCTGCTTTTCTTCTGAGGAAAGGATGGTTTCCAAATGCTACAGAGCTCACAACATTATTCTGTTGCAACTCGTGGGTTTTCACCTGCACTGGCACTGTGTAGCTCAGACACTGCCTGCGAAAATGATAATTACCATTAATAATGGGCACTTTAAAAATATTACAAAAGCTTCCCTCTCCTCAGCACAAAAGATGTTCCCATTTTTCAGAAACCTAGGCAATACTCCTCTGGGTTGAGAGCTGCCCTTTTGATCTTGCTCTCAGAAACTCGGACAATCTTTTCCATAACAGCTCTGCTAGGTTTTTATAATTTTCAGAGCTGCTTACAGATGCCTTTTCACATCCCATGTGTAAAGCACTTTATGGCATACTTGATATTTATATTAAAACCCTGCATTAAACCAGCAAACATATTGTTGTGACAAGATCTGTGCACCTCGAGTAATGTGCTTGTGCAGCAGTAATTTACCATCTGTTAAGCATTAGACCATGGTGCTCTTACATAAGATGCTCTATATATGCTCTATATGCATCTGATAATCGCTCCATACACTTTAATAAAAGGAGGATGCTCGATTTTAAAGGATGGATGATAATCCTTATTGTGGGAAACCTATGGCACCTACTGGTCACAGTCCCTTTCTGCAGGGGAGCTGCCCTCACTGCTCCCTGCACAGCTGCCTGAACCCCCCGGCGTGGAGGTGATGGAGGGGTTTGGGTCACGCTGCTCAGGGTGCTGGGCTGTAGGGATGTGACAAGGGTGGTTTGGTGTGTTGGGCTTGACTTGCTGAGCAACCCCAGCTGGTGGTAACAGCACCAGAGATATTACCCCACGAGCCCTATGGGGTAACACTTTCAAAAGTGGCCGAACCCCAAGGTTTCAAAGGCAGATGGACCCCAGTAGGATTTCCAGGAGCAGCTAAAACAGGTTTATTCAAAACGAAGATCCTTCAGCCCTGCCGTGCACCCTGAGGCCAGGCGAGGAAGGGAGGGATGCCTCCATGGGGCGATGGGCTCTGAGTGATTGGGGTGATGTGGGGGATGATGGACAGCTGAGAAGGTTCAACCAGCTGAGATGAAGCCCAGCCTAACCAGCACTGATTTCAGCTCCTATGGGATCTGGGCACCAAAACGCCTCTGAGCAGCTGTAATCCAGATGATCAGTAATCATCTGTGATTACAACTGTAGCAAGCTCACTTAATTGAAAGTCGGCCAAAGTATGTTGCTACCCATAATGTTACCTAATCCTGGCATTAGAAAATCCAGCTCTACTCCCTCAGATTCTCAGTAACGCTGCTAATGAGGTTGAAGCTGATGCTGGAAATTTTGCTGGTGGTTTTACTGGTAACCCACAGGGCAGAGTAAAATCTGCAGCTCGCTTTCCAGGGCTCTGTGGCTCTCTGCCACAGCACCTTGCTGAACAGTAAACTTTGCCATGTTTAATTCCTCTTCCCCTGAGCAGACAGAGCTTTCTGCCTCTCCCCTGGAGGCAGGGTCACTGGGGCAGAAGGAAAGACAGCAAACCTACAAATGCTTTGGCCCTGCGATGCTCCCGTCACCTCACAGGCTGTGGAGTGGTGCAGGGTGTAGCTGAGAGCTTGCTGTGCAAAAGGGTGGAGATCCTGCAAGGAGTCCTGCTCAGTTCATGGTTTTTTTTCCTTTCTACAGATTTCACAGACTATCAAATGAAATATCTGCAAACAAACTCGGCTCTGACAGCAAACCCCTCTTGATTTTTGCTCTCTTTCAGGGTTGGGTGTTTAATGTAGTCCCCTGGCTGGTTGCAATTCCAACAAGCTTGTTCAGTGGATTTCTGTCTGATCATTTAGTCAACCAGGGTAAGAGCTCTTCTGGCTTCTCCTCAGCTCTTATTTAATGTGATGTGGAAGGAGGACCTGGGTGGGAGGAGTTGGGCTTGTTCACAGGGAGAAGAGGACCCAGCAAATAGACGTGAGTTTCCGACATGAAAGCAGAATAAATACTCCAGGGTCCGGATCCCATCCAAGTGTTTGGGGCTCCCCTCATCTCCTCTGTAATATCCACTTGGCACCATCTGAAATCCAGCCTTACCCTGTGCTCTCCTGGCTGGAGAACAAGAAAACCTGATGAGCTGTGCTTAACTCCACTCTTCCTTTCTCTTCCAGGGTACAAAACCATCACCATTCGGAAGTTCATGCAGGTAAGAGAGCTGAAGCCAGAGGAGAGACACCCGAGTTACCTTCTGACCTCTGCTTATGTGGCAGATTAGACCTCTTGTGGAGCTGGGCTGGGGTTTATTGCTGAGAAGAGGAAAGAGTTTCTAGCTTTGCAGATTGGTTGGTGGTCAGTACATAGGGGAAATAAAATCCAGAGGAAAACTCTGGCTGAGGAACAGTGTGAAAAAAGGCTTGAGAAGCACCCGGTGCACGCGAGCTCTTTCCATTGCAGAAGGGAGCAGTTTGTCCCGGAAAGGAGTTGTTTTCTTCCTCACAGAAAATGTGCTGTGGGATTTAGCTTTCCCTTTCTTCCAGGTCATTGGCTCCGGCGTCTCAAGCATTTTTGCTTTGTGCCTGGGCCAGACCTCCAGCTTTTGCAAAGCGATCGTGTTCGCCTCCGCCTCCGTGGGACTTCAGACCTTCAACCACAGGTAACGAGAGTGGTAGCGACAGTAGCTGTGTTCCCAAGCTCTCATCCCATGCTTGGCATTTCAGGGTCTCAGAGGAGGCTTGCCTCCGTTGTGACTGTCAGAGCAAGAACTGACGCTTGTCTGAGCATCGTGCGTTGGTCCCCGTGAGGCTGGGGGAGTTTAGTGCCCACTCGGTTGGAAACGATCCAGCAAAATTGTAGCTTGGGGAAGGGCTCGGACCAGCAGGTACTGGGGAGATAAGGCAGGAGAGGAATTGCATTTTGGCTCCTCTGAACACTTTGAGTTGAATCCTTTTCCTCTGCCGTGCTGCTTCGCACTCAGCTTCTTTCCTCCTTTCTCCTGCCGGTGCCATTTATTGTCCAGGGTCTCTTCCCTTCATTTGGCAAACTAAACTAAAACGAAGGAAAAGCAGCCGCGTGCCATTCAAACTGCCATGTCCCCCTCTCTGTTTCTCACTAGTGGCATTTCAGTGAACGTACAGGATCTGGCCCCATCGTGTGCTGGGTTACTCTTCGGTAAGGACTCCGGTGGGGTTCCGGTTGTGCTGGGAGGGTGGTGTGAGCAGGAGCAGCAATGTGCAACGTCTCCTCCGTACGTGCAGCTTCAGCTTCCTTCTGTGATAGACCTGCGGTAGCTGGGGGTGGGTGACTGCACCAACGTTCCTTTCCCACCTGCCAGCACCGAGGGGTGGGATGGGGATGAGTGTTGGCTGTCCCAGCCATCAGCGAGGCATCAGCTGTGCCTGCGGACCAGGGGTCGGGTGGGTGCCTGGATGAAGCTGCTGGTGTCTGTGGGGTTCTAACAGACAGTTCCTTTCTTGTCTTCACAGGTGTTGGGAATACTGGGGGAGCCCTCCTAGGTAAAGTACCTTAGAATCATAGAATCGTTCTGGTTGGAAGAGACCTTTAAGATCATTGAGTCCCAGTGTTAACCCAGCACTGCCAGGGTATCAGTAACTCACGTCCCTCAGCACCACAGCTCCACGGCTTGGAAACCCCTCCAGGCATCATGGGGACTCCCCCCCTGCCCTGGGCAGCCTGGGACAGCCCTGGACAGCCCTGCAGGGAGTAAATTGTTCCTCAGCTCCAACCTAAACCTCCCCTAGTGCAACCTGAGGCCGGTTCCTCTTGTCCTGTTGCTTGCTGCCTGGGAGCAGAGCCCGACCTCCCCTGGCTCCAACCTCCTGTCAGGAGCTGTCAGAGCCAGAAGGGCTCCCCTGAGCCTCCTTCTCTCCAGACTGCCTTTCTGCAGCTCATCCTTTCCTGGGCAGTCCTCTCTTCGCAGACAGGCAGGATCCAGCCCCAGAGCCTTTGCGATGCTTTCTGTTCTCTCCTGTCCCAGGTGTTGTCTGTGTGTACTTGGCTGGCTACCTGATTGAAACGACTGGCTCCTGGATTTCTGTTTTCAACCTGGTGGCTGCTGTTAACAGCATTGGCCTCTGCACATTCCTCATGTTTGGAGAAGCCCAGAGGGTGGACACAGACTCTGCATATATGGACCTCTAGGGACGAGTTCAGCAAGCAGCCGAAGGACAGGAGAGTGTCACATCTCTGTGTCATTGTCGCACAAGTGCCAAAGAACTTTTTTTTTTTAAGGTGTTTAACAGAAAAAAAAATTATACTGAGACCAAGTACCTAATGGGTCTGGATGAAACCCATGGTAGAAAAGAAATTTAGGGTTCAGTTTTTTGCTCAGGGCATAGCTGGTGGCCTGCAGAGCTGTCCAGCTCAACATCTCCAGTGAGGGTAGGGCCCGTGTGACCAATTTGCCCCAGTCAGTGTCTAGAGGAGAAACACCCCTGTGGCCAAAGCAGCTTACCCAGCTCGTCTCCAAAGGCTGGGGAGCTCGCTCGCTGAGTGGAGCTGCTTTGCCATGCCAGGAGCAGGTCCCCCCATGCTCTGCTGTCCTGTGACCGCAGGGAGGGTGGCTGGCTCTGGGGATGCCGTGGGACACGTGGCCTCTGAACTACATGAAAGGAATAATCCAAACGAATGTACCTCTGACCTTAACCCTCCCTCGTGTGCCTTCATCTCACAGTCTGCTCGACAGGTACAAGTCTTGTCTTGTGAGATGATTCCAAGGCTTCCCTTCAGGGGAAGTCTTCTGGCTAGATGTCTACTGTGGACCCAGGGCCGTGAGGTTGCAGCAACGCTGCCTTCGTTGTGCTTGAGCCGAGCTGGGAGGCTGCAGAGCAGACTGCTGGAACCAGTGGATCCCATCTTTGCTCAAGGGCAGAGCTCAAAGGCTCCCCCAGGTCGCTTTGGTCCAGCTCTGAGCCGAGGTAGACCACCTCCAACATGAGAGCAGAGGAAGGCTGCAGTCACCAGGTCAGGCTTAGCTGGGCTGACCCCCTGGTGTAGGTGCAGCCGTGGAACCCCTGGGAGCTTTTTTGCCTTATGCTGTGAATGTACAGGAAGAACAGGTCATGTTCCATGCTATGGATCCATACTCCCAAAGTGCTTTCTGCTTTGATTAGACGTGTCCTCCATGTGCTCTCAAAAAGAGCCACGGGAGACTTTCCAAAGAGCCTGCAATGGGTCAGGTTTTGTTTCTATGTTCAGCACAAAGCCAGTTCCTGCACTGGGGATCCATGGGGCTGGATGTGGCTCCCTGTGGTTCCCCGTGTCAGAGGGAGATACTCGGCTGCACGCGCCTCTGAGCCCGAATGTCTTAAGTTATTTATAAATATTTTTAAATTTAAGTACCAAACTCTCTATTTTATGTACTCGAGGCCTGATTCTGCATGCTTATTTCGAGTGGTACTCCCACCAAACCCTACAGTATTTCCAGAAGGGAAGGATTTACCAGCCTCCAGTTTCTGGTTTTGTAGGATCTATTTTAAATGTGACATTTCCTATTGAAGCAATTCTCTGCTTTTCCCCCCACCCCTTGCTTGCAGCCTGAGCAGAGCTCTTTGATTTCTCTCCAGCTTACCAGAAAACTTAATAATCCTTAAAAAAAAAAAAGTAATTATCCCCTGCTTCTCCTTTTGTTTTGGCCAAATTTCCTCTTATCATGGGGCCATGATAAGTTTCCAAATAATTGGGTTTACAGTGAAAATGCTGACAACCTTTTAATTGCAGCGTCACTAATGGGTGCCACGAGGCTAAGCTGAGCTGCTTATTGGGGGCATTAAGAGGTAAAGATGCAATGCCTGATGTCTTCTCAAGAGGATATAGGACCAGTGAGGCCTGACTGGGGGCCAGAGTGTTAACAAAGTATTTTTTTTTCCTCCTTCTGTGCTTTTTTCTCTCTAAAAGGCTGCCCTAGGTACAGCCCTGTGCCTGGGATGCTGTGGTGCTGCGGAGCCAGGACACATGAACGCTGCTGGGAAGCCTCCAAACCAGCAAGTAAAATGCACAGAGCAAATGCAAACCAGGCTTGCCAAAGAAGCCCAAGGCTGTGCAGGCACCTCTGCCAGCCTTGTCCCTCGTTCAGTCTGAGCAGATTGTTTGCATGGCCTTTTCTATAGCAATGTAGAGAAAAAAATGGTGGGGTTTGGTTTTTTTTTTTGGAGCATCTTCCCCAGCTGGTCAGCGTTGCAGGTCAGGAGCACAAGGAGGGAATTCTGGTTCTGTTTGCTGGTGGCACCGTGTCTCCTGGAAGAGTCGATGAGTTTAAATGGTCCACATTTGAAGCAGGCAGCTTGGCCACCCCTTGGCTCTGCAAGCTGGGACATTTGGAACTGAGGGCTTCAAAGGGAAGTCAACATTGCTGGCTGTGCTTCCTCTGTAAATCCAGCTGTGGTGGGCTCTCCGGATTATCTGCCTCTGTAAACCGGGTAAGAAGTTAAAGATCTGACGTCCATCTGAGGCTCAGGTTTTGGTACTTTCATACCTCTTTGGCAAAGTCTTGAAACCATTTTACATCGCTGTGCTCTTCTTTGTTCAAAGAGCCTTGTCAAAGCTTGCTGCCTTAGAGCTTTTGTTAGGGAAGGACCTAAACCAATAAAAGGCAGGGAATGGTTTGCACGCTGTCTGATTTTCCTTTGAATGCAGAGGTGCTAATTTGTGCCATCGGTAAGGGGCAGAGAGAGCTCAAGTATATTCAGTGTGATTAACTCTTCAGGGCTGATGGGGAGGCTGCGCTGGGAGAATATTTGGGGTAGATTTTCACAGCAGCCTTGTGTGTACTCATACGTTGGACCTCAGAGTACATCCAGCTACATATTCTTCCCAGTTATTTAGGAAAAATGACTGGGAAGCTGTTTCCAGCAGAGCTGTGGTCAGTAGAGCATCAGGGGACAGGGTCCAGTATCTGTCGTGGTTTGAAACTGGCCGGCGGCCAAACACCACGCAGCTTCTCGCTCGCCCTCCCCTCCACCCCAGGGAGCTGGGGAGAGAACTGGAGGGACAGAGGTAAGGAGACTTGTAGGTTGAGATAAAAACTATTTAATAATTGAAATAAAATAAAAGAATAGTGGTAATAGTAGTAACAATAGAACATATCAATGAGTAATGCATGATGCAATTGCTCACCACCCACCAAGGCCATTCCCAGTTAGTTAGTGATCCCAGAGGAGAAAATCCCCAAACCACAATCCTGGAAGAGAATAAGCCAGTTTGGTGGCTAACCCTCATCTATACACTGAGCATGATGTTGTATGATACGGGATTTTCCACTGGCCAGTTGTCTCTGGCCATGCTCCCATCTTCTGGGACACCTGCACACTAGCAAGACACAGGGAGTTGAAAAGTCCTTGATTTCTTAGCAACAACTAAAAATACCAGCATATTATTATTGGCAATCTTCCAATACCAAATCCCACACTGAATCCCAAACACAGCACTATTCTAACTGCTAAGAAGAAAAATTATCTCTGTCTCTGGCGAAACCAGGACACAAGCATTAGAGCAATAGCACAACCCAAACAAGTCTCTGGTTAGGTGGGATCTGCCCCCGTGGACAGATCGACTTCCACCTGGAGACTGGCCTGAAAAAAACACATTGCCAACTTTTTCACATCCTCGCTGAGAGGTTCGAACAGATGCCAACAGAGGGAGCTGTGAGATTTGGGATGTGGCAGCTCCTGGGCCGTCGAGAGCTGCTGAGCCTGGCCCTGGCACGGCTGGCACAGCTGGCACAGCTGGCATGGCTAGTCTGGCTGGTGTGGATGGTTTGTCTGTCACAGCTGTCACAGCTGGCATGGATAGTCTGGCTGGTGTGGATGGTTTGTCTGACACATCTGGCACAGCTGGCATGGCTAGTCTGGCTGGTGGTACATTGTTATGAAGGTAACTTCAGTCCTGACCCACAAATAAAATAATAATCAAATCATTCAGCCAGCCCTGGAGAA
>JANHFX010004711.1:21753-60379 GCA_027560015.1 Chloroceryle amazona
GGTTGGTACAGCTGGCACTGCTGGCACAGATATTTGGCTGGTAGAGATGGTTTGGCTGGTGGAGCTGGTACAGCTGGCACAGCTGGGCAGCAAACAGAGCCTGGCCCCACCGAGGAGCAGCCCTGGCTGGTGGCTTTCAGCGCTGGAGCCTGCACTGGGGAGTCCCAGCATTTGCTTTCCCCCTTCATTTGGCAATCGTGTGTGTGGGAAGGGAAGAAAAAAAATGGGAGTACATTTTAAAAGGTGAACTAGCCACTAAATGAATTTTAAGACCTCATCTGTAGGGTCATATAAATGAGGAAATATCTTTAAGGACTGAAGCATCCACTAATTATCTCCTCAATGAGCTCAGGAAAAAAACATGAAACTTTGTAGTATGAAAATGATGCTGACGATAATTTAGCGGAATGCAAATCATTGTCAACTTTCCCTGTCCTTTTCCTCCTCTTCTAAAGGTACAGACACCCACACACGTGAGCTATTTTGACCTGAAAAGCTCTAAGAAACCCCAGACCCACCTGAAACCCTGCTCTGTTCTTCTTATGGTATCCTGCAACTTTGTAAAGCCTGAGAGAAAAGAACAAGCTCTGCTACGTTCCTTCAATTGTCTGGGTCCCGGGGCTACCCAACCTGCCAGGCTGGGTCCCCCCGAGCAAGCAGAGACTGATTGGGACAGTGCAGAGGATTGGGAAACTGGGACTGGGTTTAAAACCCCATTAATCCCAGGTACATCATATTGCTGCTGCGGGTTGGAATTGATGGGTCTGTTTGTATTTAAATTGTTTGGGGCATGTTCAATAGCTGGCTCTAGAGCACTGGAAGGATACTGGTTTATTGCAGTTTGCATAACACTAAATCAATAAACACATTCAAGCAGATGGAAAGCAAAACACGGGAGCAAAATAACACTACTTGAAGGAGAAAAGAACCAGCAAAGAGCACTTCTTGCTGATACTTTAGCCTTGAAAACACAAGCAGATGCTCTCACAGCAGAGACCTGATCTAACATCCACCTGCCAGCTCCCTGGGGCTGGGACATGCCCCAAAGACACCACGTTCTGCAAAGGGCACCCAGCACTGTAACAAGCAAAATATCACCGTTTATTGCAGCTGTGACCTACTGCATGGCATGTAATGAGGAATTTTCCATTTCAAACTTTAATGCAATAATTAAGATGTCCATTAAGGTCTTTACAGTTTGACTGCTTGTAATTAAAAACGAGGGTGACAGGGGGGCAATGGCAGGAGTTGCAGTCCAGACCATCAAGCTCCTGTCGGCAGCTTTAAGTGCTTTCCCCTTTTTAATTCCCTGTTTTGTTTCTGCTTTCAACATAGTTTTCCTGGCTTTGTTTTAACTGTCCTCAGGGCAGGCAGCCTGAAAAACACGTGAAAAACAGACTTGAGTCCCACAAGTATAACTTGGATTAAAACAAAAAGAGCTTTTTCCCTCCACCAAAACACCTCCAAAACTCTGATGCTCCTGAGCTGCAGGTTTTGGGGCTGTCTCTGAGCAGGGCAATCCCTGGGGGTCTGCAGGCATCACCTTGGGCCAGGCTGTGCCATCCGATGGCCCCGCAGCAGCACTGGGCATGCAGTGGGAGCCAGGACAGCTCATTCCCATCAGCAGAGAGTCATGAGAATAACCCAAAAGCACGGCGTGACTGTTGGCTGCAGGAACAGTAACTGGAGGCTTATGCTCCAGTTGGTTCCCAGAGTGGTATTGCTCCCTGCTTACACACTTCCCAGTGCAGGATTAAGGGTGGGGTAGGTTTTAATCCACTAATGAAAAGAGAAGAAATTCCCACATAAAACCCACATCTTCCAAAGCGTCTCTGCTCCTGGGAGGCCAAACTCCCATTATCCAGTAATAGGATTTGGCCTCCTAAAGCACTGCTGAAATACTTGTAAAATTTTGTTCCCAAATCACCAGATTTTTGCAAAGGATTAACAAAAATTAACGATTTGACTGAGGAAGTAGCTGCCAGAAAAGCTTCGGCTGATCCCTTGAATCCCTTCCCAAATTGCATTCCCTTGCTCTGTACAATTTACTGGTGACTCGCTCTTGTTCCCCCAAACACAGCACTGGGCAAGATCTCCTGGCACTTTGGCATGAATTATTCTCTAATAAATTGTTTTTAATGTCAGCTCCAAAGGGAAGAAAGACCAAAAAAAAAAGTAAAAATCCCACTTCCATGGCAGACAATGGAAAGGTACACGTGTAGTAATTATCAGTAGGATTTTACACAAAGAATTAGCAACCAACTCGCGCATGTCCTGCGTTCTCATTAAAGGCAAACCGTTTGTGGTTGACAGGGGATTTTCCTGTGCAACCATTTAGGCTCCTTGCAGCTGTTAAATTTCTTTCATGTGGGTTTTTCTACCCCCCACCTCCCACACCTTTCCCACCAAGTCTCAGACAAACCCACTCATTTACAATCTCTCTTGTGTACCAGTCAGAGTTCCAAGTGAGGTGGATGCTTTCATGACACTCACCCTTGGCCCTTTGGATGCCTCCAGGGCTGGGGTGAACCAAGACTGGGCACAGGTGCCTTTCTGTGTTTTTGCTCTTATTTTGCCCCCCAAGAGACAAGCGCTGGCTCATGCCCCATAAACATGGTGCATGCAGCTCTGCTTTGACTCCTCCAGCAGCCTCCCCCTGGCTCCTCCATCCCCTGGTCCAGCCTTCTCCCAGCTCCTCTCCACAAGCCCATTTAGCAGGTTTGGGGGTGCAGACAAGGTCCCCATGTGTCCCTAGGCTCATGAGAGGGAGGATGTGCCCTTCAGCACCGCAGACCCTGGTTATTTACTGGTATCTAGTAAATACCCCCCCAAACAAATAGTATTATCAGCAAAAGCATAATCAGATACCAGAGAGGAGGTTTTCAGATGAGTAATTTATCGTGATCTGGTTTATTTCATTTTATTTCAGCCCATCTGGGGCACAATCTCTCTTTGAAAAGGTCTGGAGGCTGCAGTTCCCACCACGGGAGCCACCTGGACCAGCCAGAGCTCAGCATAAAACCTTTGTCCTTGCAATTTCATTTTACAGAACCCTCTAAGTAGGACACGCACTGCCACAAAGTGGGTGACCTGACAAATGTTTGCACAGCCCTGAGCTGTCCTTCCAGGAGAGCCAATGCCCGTAGGAGACGGGCTGTTCTATACCTGGACAAAGAGGGTCAGATCCAAGGACCACGACAAACCTGTTTTCTGGGGATTTTCTGCCAGTATAAAATTCAAATTTAACTGATTTCTTACTTAAGTGATGCATTTGGGGGGATTAAAAACTGTGGGGAAATTTTGATTCACCTTCAAATCAGACTTTTTTTCCTGGCTCGTGGCTCTGTGATGAGATAGGTGAAAAGCTTTAGCCTTTATGTCACCAAACTCTGGATGCAGCTCTTCATCCTCTGAGGTCTGTCAATTACCAAGTAACCTCTCCCAGCACCCTCAGATCATTCCAATATTCTCAGAAATGCACTGTCTAATTTTTGATTTGAGTTAGGATAAAATTCCTGACATCCAGAAACAGAGCCTTGAGATGGACAAACTCTTCCTGACAAATCTTTCATAACATCCTGGAGTTGAACAATGGGAACTGTCTGGGAGAGCTACAAAATAAACACACCCAGAACCAGATGTATTGTAAAGGGTTTAGGACAGAACCCATGCCTGAAAGAGCATCATTAAGATGTATTACCCACAGGTTTAAAGGATATGGATAAAGCTGCTCAGGATGGAAACTGAAGCAGATTCACTGTTGTTTCAAAACCAGATACACTAATACACACACAATTATCTGTTGAATTTGGTGTGGTAGTGAGCCTGGCTGAGAGCTGCCTGGGTGGGTTGTGACTGTGGGCACTGTCACAGGGAAAACACACACGGAGCAGCCACATGAAAATCTGGCTTGTGAATGTAGAGCCAAGTTCTACAGCACGAGCAAGAGAGGGTGTGTTTTAGCATTGCTGAGGGCTTTGGTGCTTGTAGGTGAATCTTCACCTGGTAAGAACATGTCACTGCTTTCACTGAAGACATTGTTCTCTCTCTTTTCCTTAGATGCAGTGCCAATTTTTATCCTCTTCTGATGGTGTCTGTTCACCCTCTCCCTCCTCCTCCTCCACCTCCTCCTTGTCCTCCTTGGAGATTTCTGGATTAAAGAATAAAGCACTGAATTTATTTCCTGAACGTGCATTAGAGAGGATTATTTCAGGAGATTCATCCGTGTTTGGTGGATTAATATTTTCAGGGAAAGGCATCCCTGATCTCAGCCAATACTTCTGTCAACATAGCTCAAAACTATTTTTTCTCTTGCAGCCAAGGAGGAGCATCTGTAACAGCAAGAGACGGACAGCAGAAGTTCAGAGCACTGGTGGTTGAGCTTCAGTATCTTCTGTAGCACCAGCACTTCCCATATAAATACATGAAGGGTGATTTGGGTGAATTCTGCCTTTTCTTTTTCTGCTAATAGTAATGAATAAAACCAGACACGTGTCTGACAGGCACAGAAGGGATGACCAGCACTGGGGAAGTGGGGTACAAATCGATGTGTAGCATCACTTGCCATCACCAGCAGCCTCTGAGAGAGGGGCACAGCATTCAAATGAGATAGGGGCCTGTCCAGTTAATTAATTTGGCCTCCATGCCCTGCACAAACACAGCAGATCCAGGGCCTATTACATTATAAGACCAATTTCTGAAGCCTTTATAGAAAAACGTGGCTCTGAATTATGCTTCAGAGGTTAACAACTAAAGTAGAGCTAAAGCTCCCTCCCTCCTGGCCTGTCTTGGATGTGGAGGAGATGCTGTGTAATTGAGCAGAAGAGGCAAAACCTCTTCCCAGGAGAGGTGGGGGCGAGTCAGCCCCAAACCCTAATTGAGACCTCGGAGACCAGCCTTTAGATGTCAGCAAGCCAGACAAGAAATGATTGCTCCTCAGTCATGCTTGGGCAGATCAGCTGGGCTCCCCTTGCACTTGGCTTTGGCAGGGCTCGGGCTGGTAACAGCCAGGAGGAGAAAGAAGAAAAGCATAAGAGAATCAGGTTTTAGCAGGGGGGCAAAAGGAAGCAGTCAGAAGGACTGCCTGGCCATCCCTGGAAATTTTCTTCTAGGTATTGACTGCTCTATCTGCCTGTGCTCTTGCACAGTCCAAGGTCTGCAAGGTCATCTGCTGTGAGGCCAAGTGAGTGTTAGTGAGCTGGGGACCAGTGTCTGCTGGTAAAATTGTCCTGCACTGCTGGCAGCACATCTGGCAGCTGCCTCACGGAAGGAAAGGGTCTTCACCCTCCAAAACAGGGAAGGCACTGGGTGTTAGAGCCACACTCTTCGGAGAGTCTGAAATGCTTGGCTTCAAGACCTGATCCAGTCAATTCCACAGGAATCATGGGAATCTCTCTCTCCCTTCCCTGTCCCAGAGAAGAAGTGTCCCACAGCAGGTCACCATCTTTTTTGCTTTCTGCAACAAATCACACGAGAGTTCTCTGCACCTCTGTGTACCTAAATAATAGGGGCAGTTGGACAATATCTTCCTTTCCTCCTGATTTCGAGATTTCTGTAAATAATAAAGACGTTCCTTCAGCATCCCCCTCCAAGGTCTGCCTGAAAAAAAGAAAACCAACCTCTGAAAAGAAACCATTTGGGGTCCAGTGTGGATAAACTGCAGGAATTTCTCTTGGTTTCACGTTCCAAATGTTTCGAATGGAAAAACTTCAACCAGATGGCGCCCGAGAGAGCACCTCACAGCTTTGTGTTTCTAAGGACCGGGGCAACTTACTGTCAACTGCAAACCAGCTCCTTTCCCACTGTTCCTTACACCAGCCCTTAACCAGCAACCTCTTCGGTGACACAGCTCAGCAATTAAAACCCGCACTTGGGAAGCGATTCCTTTCCCTGGGAAATTAAAGATGTAGCTCCTGAGCTTCCAAACACTTGCACGGGGCTGAGAAGCCACCCGAGGGTCGGTCCCCACTGTGGTTTGACTGCAGGAAAGGGGAAGAAAACAGGAGCATGGAGCATCACTTGGCCCTTCGGAGAGAAGAGCTGCCCGGGAGTGCGTGTGTTCCAACTGCAGCCTGGGCTTGGTCTAAATCTTCCCCCCCGTGCCTGATAAATGATGCTCTGGTCTGAAAGGAAAGAAAAAAAAAATACAACCCACTTCCTCCCCCCCCTCTAATTCTTTCTAGTTATTTTTGACAAGCTGGAAGAGAACAGGGGGAGAAGGAAAGGCTGATGCATGTTTGATATCCACTTTTGACGGAGCTTTTACTTTATTATGTTTAATTGAAAAGTGTTAACGTCGTCCGACATGAATATTCAGCTGATGCCTTTTGGTGCTGTTCCAGGAGTTACGATCGCCTGTGATTCCACTACGGCTTCTCAGCACGGAGCCCTGTCAAAGCCAGAGTGACAGTGGGGAAGCTATTAATTGAAATAGCTTCATTAATTAGTAATTAACAGCAGGGTAATGACTATGTCACACATCGTATTTCAATGAATGCCCTTCATGTGTTATGGGGCTTTTAATTAAAGAATATGCATTTTAATTAAAGGCAAGTTTGGCCCTTTGGCCTCTGGAATACAAAAGATGTTTCTAACTTTCAAGACTGGGAGGAGGACAGGTTAGTGTGGGGAAAGCCAGGATGAGCACAAGTCATTTCAAAGTTAAATCCCTGCCACTGCCGTGCCCAGAGCGCGGTACCTGGCTCCAGATGGGTGAGGAGCAGCTGCTGTGTTTGCAGGATCTGTGTGTGAAGCCAGGTCCACCCAAGGTGTTGCTGGAAGTCACCCTGTGCCGTGCTTCGCAGTGGCCACAGTCGTGTCTGACGCAGGGAAAAGGCAGGTTTGGGGGGCTTGGAGCAGCTTGAGCACAGCTCCCATCTAGAAAGGATGGGAAGAAAGAACCCATCCCTCCTGAGAGGGGTCCGGGAGTTGGAGAGGAGCAGAAAAGGGAAAAAAAATCACAGCACATTTCAGCCTTTGCATATTCTGCTGGTTAGGATTTACTCCCTGGGACTGGAGTGGGCACAGTGTTGGTTTCCTTGGCTGTAAGCAAGCCCACGTATATGCTTGGAAAGGTAATTTGCAGGTTTGAAAGATATGGACTAGACAATGAGCATCAAGGGAAAGTTTAGGAAAATAGATCCAAGGTGCCTGAGAGCTATTTACAGTCTCAAGGAAAAAAAAAACCTCAAAACAATAAAAACTCAACCCAACCAGAAACAATCAACAAAAGGGTTACTTTACATTTTGATCAAAAAAAGGCATTTATGTTTTAAAACCAAAAAAACTTCAAACCTTCTGCTTTCAAAAATAAACTCTACTCCCCTGACAGCCCCATCTGAAAGACTGAGGAGAAGCTTCCCAAATGTGATGAGGATTAGCTGAGCGAGGCATTGCATTTCAAAGAGAAAATGGCACATCAAAGGCAGCTCCAGCCTGATACTGAAGTACCCACCCAGGAGGGCTCCTGGAGATTGGACAAGGCAGAGGTGGCCACTGCTGCTGGGAGCGCTCGGAGAGAAGGTGGGAAGGGCAAGAGGCAGCCCCACAGCTTTCTGAAGGCAGCTGGGCTCTGGATTGGGCCAACACAGTTTTTGGGAAGCACATCCTGGCTAATGACACCGGGTGGACAGTCACTGCTTTGTCCCGTGCTGCTGAAATGGCAGCAGTGTGACCATGTCTTTAACCAACCCTAGAAATGAATTTAATAACCAACTAAGAGCATTTCCAGCCTCCTCACCTGGCCATTTCCAGAGGGTCCTGGGTGAAGCATCCTTTACCTGCCACTACACTGCAGAGTGTCTCGGGGATGGCCGACCCCCCCAGCAGCGTGGGCTGCTCCCTCAGGCCATCGTGTGGTGAGGACGCTGTTACCCTCAAGCAGATTAGATGTCTCAATTTATGGGCTACAGAAGAAACTGTGCTAAAGCTCAGTCATAAAAGCCAATGGTTTCACCAGGAGAAGATAATTTATATGACTATTGATACTAAAATATGACCCTTTTATTACTCCAGAGCACTGAACTCCTCCAGTAGCTCTTTAGCCTCATTGGAGAGGACACAGAGAGAACTGAAAGTCCCTGATACACAACAGCACTAACTGAGCCCACTCTGGGTCTTGGGATGGGCCAAACCTTTCCAGACCTCACCAGTACCCCTATGGATGGGATAGCTGGAAACTGGGACGCGTGCATACTCACCAACCCCAGACTGGGCGGTTGGGGTGTGAAAGGAGGAGATGCAGAGGAAATCAGGGTTGGAGCAAAGTGGCCTGGGATGGTGAGATACCATCTGCCAAATCCCTTCTGCTGCTCTAAGGAAATAAATGGAGGAAACAAATAAATGTCGAAATTCAGAATTCAACTTTGGAGGAGAGGTTGGGGGAGGGAAAACGTGTGAATCACTCAGGGTATCCAAGTATGGTAATTAATGTTAATAACATTAAATAATTTAAATGGACAAGCAATATTTTATATTATATTTCTTTGGCATTTTTACTGGTGTGACACTGGGTTTGTCCTTGTGTCCTGGCTCAGCAAGATCCCATTCCTCATGAGTCAAACCAAGGATGACTTTGGCACGAGGGGTTGTTTTAAACATCATCTCTTTCTTTCTTTTTTTTTTTTAATATTTTGCAAAGTAAAATTCCAGGTATGAAATTCCTCCCCAGGTGTGAACATAAATTGCACTGACACCAGTTATTTATTTACCTTGCAACAGGAGGTAGCTTGTGCCACTGTGGGAAGATGGGCCATGGTTCACCTCACCGCCACGGCTGGTGTGTGCACATTTTGCTGTGACACTGGCTCAGACACTAAGAACAGCATATTTTAAACATATTTTCACCTTTTGGCCCTACATCCATTCAAGACCCCCTGGCTTCGGTTTCACAACCTGTGCTAAAGTTGCGAGCAAGCTGGAGGGGAAAGTGCCATCCCAATGTGTGTCAAGAGAAGCCTTTGGTTTGACCACGATCACTTGCACGGTTGTTAAAGTGCTGCTGGTGTGCTCAGCTGAGGATAAAACATGGAGATCAGGTTTGCCTCCTGAAGAAGGCTGCTTAAAAAAATAAAATCATATATGAATTTTTAAAAGGAAAATGTCTCCCTAGGTAAATAAATTTTGGTGGCACGTAGAACAGCAAAAGATGCTGTGTAAAAATAAGATGTAAACTTTCTTGTTTTCGTTCTCTGGCTGGATTCACCTTAGCAGAAAAAAACCCCTAAATGAGTCTTCATTTTCTTCAACAGCTCCAACAAAAATAAATCCTGATTTAGGGTCAGTCTTGATAGACTAAACCTAAATAAACTGAGCATGTAATGCCTGGCTGGAAAACTCATCAAAATACAGTCAAACCCCTGCTCAGATGCAACACATTCAGGGGGAAAGGAGCCTGCCTGCTCTCCACGGGGCACCCTGGCCACAGTTTTCCTTTTTATTTGCAGACACAGCAAGAAAGTCCAGCCTGGATGTGACCCACCCTGTGCAGAGCAGCGTTTGGCCCCGACTCCTGGCGACTGCGGTTCCAGTCTGATGATGCTCTGGGGATTTCTCTCGCCTGAGAGAAGAGTTTACCATTAGTGTGCCCATTGGGTGCAACTCATTAAGGTAATTGCTATCACTGCCAAAAGGCCACCCACCAGCTCCTGCCCCCAGCCCAAGGGATGCCAGCAGCCCGGTCTGTGCCCGGTGCCGAAGCCGGCTCTGGAGTCAAGCCAGCGCTGCTCTACACCGGGAAGAGCATCATGGCAGAAGACAGACAGACCTGTCCCATTTACAGGTTTAAGTGAAATCCAAACATCCCCACGACACGTGCTGAAAACCTGTGTAAATGCCTGACCTTGCTCTGCTCTCCCTCTGTTGTACAACTCCAGGAGGGGAGCCAACTTGTCCCTTTTTTTTTTCCCTCTGTTTTTTTTTAATACCCTGTTTGTTGTGTACCAGAAGTCGCCTCATCACTTTCAAATCAAATGTCTATTTCCTTTCTGCTCCCAGAAATTAAAATGTGGCAAGGTCTTTTCTTTCTTTTTTTTCTTTTTTTCTTTACCCTTTTTTTTTTTTGTCTGTGTGTGTTTTGGTTTTGGTTTTGAACACCAAGATTAAAAGTTGTTTGAAGAATAATGTTTTCCTAAGTTTTAGCTGACATTCAATTTTAATGACTTTTTAAACAAAGTAACTATTAACTGTGCAGCATTTTATAGTTTCCTGATGTCTGACAGGTGTTTTTGCCCATGTGGGAAACAGATGCTAATAACATTTTCCCTAATAGCTCATAAATAATAAGCATTTAGCATTTTCCTTTGTATACTGCTCTGTCAATAGCCAATTTACTTTTCAGAAGCTGCAACGTTTTCCTGTCAATCAGTTTTAGCCTCGGGCACTTTTTGGTGATTAGAAACCCCTTAGAGAGTGAGAACTCCAAATTAGTTTTAAATAAAAAATAAGAATATTCATGCTGTTGAACATCTAAAGGTAAAAAAAAAAAAAAAAAAAGGATCTGGGTACATAAATATCACTGGTGGGGTATTAATACTTCATAGAAATAGAGTGACCAACGGCTCTCAGGAGAAATGAGGCAAAGACAAGCACATGACACAAAGAAAGTCATGTCTGCTGGAGAAAAATAACTTTTTATTGAAAAATGGAAGTAATTTAGAGGTTTGCTAAAGAGTTTTGACTCTAGGGAAGCTGTATCATCCTCTCATCTGGAAAATCAGTAGCCAATCTAGCAGACCACTTGGTGCCTACCACAGTGCCTCGTTCTGCTGATACTCCTTGGATCTAGTCCTGGTGTTTTGTCCCTCTCCAGAAGAAAAGAGGTAAAGCCAAAACCTTTCCCTTTGAGGGCAGAAGGTGCTTGGAGGACCATGGGGACCACATGGAGAGGGGCCCAGCTGCCAGGCTGTTGTCTTCTGCTAGTTCATCCCTGTAAAACCATCCCTGTAAAACCTTCATCCCTGTAAAACCATCCTCCTTTTTCTACAGTCCCGAGAAGTGTCAGATAAGGGTCCAGGTATCTCCTGTCAGACCTTCCAGGCTTCACTGTAATATCTACATACCTGTCAGGTAAAACAAGCTTTCCTAAACTCCATTTAAATCAAATCTTTTTCCCTCAACGATCACACTAAACAGCACTTTGGGAGAGAGAACCTCGTGCTCTGGGATTCAAAGCTCTTTATGATGATGGTGTGTTCAGATTTCACATCAACTTTGCATCACTTCACTTCATCACATCAGCATTCTGGGGGCTTTTGGACTTTCAGCAGGGTTCTGGTCACCGCTGGAGACAGGACACCAATATGGATGGAGCTTGGCTGAGACACAGTTTGGCCTTTTCTGCATAAATGAGCTGAAATTCATTGATTTCACTGCTCATTAGCCTTACATCATCACATTGCATTGTAATATGCAGCTCTTCCGCCAAATTTACTTTCTCGGTCATTTTGCAAGAGCAATGGAGTGATGCAACATTCGCCAGCACAAAAGGCAGCAGGTTGGTTTCTTTAACAAGTAAGTGCCCTCATTTATTCTAACATATTGACCTGAAACTCTGCAGCACGCTGACGTATCTGCAGCCACACCGAATACCATTAAACCCCAGGGGGGGCTTAGTTAATCAAATGTAAACATGAATAATGCAGTGACATAAAATGCAGGTACCACAAGACAAAGGGTCAGACAGTGGGTTGATTCTTCTGGTTGGTTTTTCTCCGTCAATGAAGGCAAAGGAAAGTTTTACCCTCAAATGAAGTGATTCTTCAATCCCTACCATCAAACGTGACAATGGTGATGTGACCCGCGTTCTCTTCTCCCTTCAAGAGCTCATTTTGTAGCAGCAGCAGCAGCAGCACATGAACTCCTGAAGTGGCATCAAGGAAATGGTTAAAGAACTACCCTTGGATTTAACATTAGCACTGAGGTGAGGAAGCCTGGATTTTTCTAAGCAATTCCAGCTGCCTGGTTGCCCATGCAGAAGACAAACACGTCTGATGTTTCAATTCACATGTGGTAACTTTCTAATAATAGGGGTGTTAATTGAGAGTAGAACAGCTCCAGAGTAGGTGAGCGACAATTAGCTGATGCTCCTGCTTTCACAAAACCTACCACGGCACATCCCTGCGTAGTAGGCTGGGAATCACTTTGGCATATCTAATTTTTAAAGCTAGAAGATGGTTCTTCTGGAAGCAAAAGGGCTTCTGGCAGCAAGCTGGGGAGTTGCATTAGCGCTCCCTGCTCCGGAAGAGTTCCAGTGAACAGCCCTGGCATCACTGGCTGTAAGGTGCTGGGTTTTGTTCAACACCTTCTGTTCAATCCCCAACTTGACCATGTCCTTCAAGGAGTCATTGGCAGGAATGGCTGGATGGAAGAAAGGTCGATGTTTGGTGTCGCTGGGATCATAATTCCTTTTCGTGGCCTGGGTACTGATGGAGTACCAAAACCTGGGAGAAGTTCTGAGACTCGCTCTCCAGATGGTGTTGGGTGGGAATTGTCACTGCTGAGTAGCTCAGTGTGAAGTGTAAGAGGTTTGAAAGAAACCCGAAAGACTCATGACACTTTTCCGTCTGTTATTCTTCATTCATTTACTCCTTGCTAATCTTCCCCATTAGTCCCAACCCCCTTATCACTGCTGCTCAGGCTCCCACATGGGAGCAGTTCAAGCCTCCTTGGCCAACCTCAACCTCCTGAGAACGAGGGAGAAGCTCTTCAAACCCATAGCATCCTTCCGAGCCTTTCTGCTGCACGTCAGAGTGATGGAGAGGAATCAGCATCATCCCAGTGAGCTGTTTTGGTGCCTTTAACCCCAATTCTTTACTCCCTTGTACTACTCAGAAATAATGCCTGGTTTTAGTCTTCTCTCTTCCCTCTTTTTTTTTTTGGCTTCCTACACACCAAATGCTAAACTGCCCCGAACAGCTACCTTGTTAGTTTTTCCTCTCTGAGCAGTTTGGTTGGAACATATGCCATTAGACCTGATGTCCCCAGTTAAAACCCCTGTCACATCACTAAATAGTTTAGCAAATAAAAAATTTTTTAAACACGCGGCCAGATGTCCACATTGACATAGTGCTTAAGGCGTTTGACTGATAAAAAGCCAGGGCCCTTGGTAAGTGGGGATTTAAAAACATGTCCTGAGGCAAGTGTGTGATATTAAAAACATCCTGGGCTCTTTTGTATGGAGATTTGCATACGTTGAGGTTTTAAAGAGAGTGTCCATCTGTCACTGAGCATTCTCCCAATACAACAAAGCATCGATAAATATTTTGAACCGCAGTCACTTTTCAGCAGGCACCAGCAAGGAGGCAGGATGGTTTCAGCTGGGATATCCATCGCTTTGTGCAATAAAAGGAGCTGCAGTTTCACTTGGAAGTGGTGTTTAATATTTATGAGGATGACAGCCCTGTACAATTACAGAACTACAACCTGGCCCTTGAGTGATTCCATAAAAAGTAGCAGCCAGGCAGAGCAGAAAAAAAAAAAAAATCCCCTCAAGCTTTTGTTCTGGAAAGCCTGGTTGCTGGATGTAGTGATGTACAGCGATCGTGCTTCAGCGACTGTGGCACCCGCTCGCAACACACATGGCAGCAGGGCTGCTCCGGCATCTGTTGAAGTGATGGAAAGACTCTTGCCAGCTTTAATGAGCTCTGGATGTGGCTGAATTGTCACCAAAGTGGATGAAATTCATCGTTCTTAGTGTACATGTTGGGAAGAAAGGGTCAAAAATTCAACCGTCCGCTGTCGTGTTTAGATCTATTGCATCAGCGATGGGGTTGGCTCCTTGGATTTACGAGAATATTCTGGTTTAGGGCTCAGTCTGGGATGCAGGCAAGCATACAGTGGTGGCAAGCATGGGGATCAGGCTGTTCTCACTGTATGAGAAGGCCCGGTGTGTGGGAGGCATTTTACAGAAGGAAAAAGCAATCAAGCATTGCTCGGTGCCTTGGGGAGCTGGCAGTCGCATTTCAGACAGGACAGAGTGAATGACCAGCTCTCCAAATTCTACATTTTTATTTAGTTTTGCTTCTCTAGGTTGACATTTACCAAGGAGATGCTGTATTCCTTTTATTCTTCAACCACCTAGAAGATCTGAAGTGCCTAATTGAGTCGAGACAAAGTCACAGCACAAAATATGCTTGCAGCAACTATTTTAGTTCATTAGACAATCACAGTTTAAGCACGTGTGCATCGGAACAGATTGACTGTCTCAGTAGATTTCCAGCCTGTCCTTCTCATATTCTCTCCTCCTTTCAATCTGAATCCATTTCTGAACTCTTCCTGCCTGACCACTGAGCTTTCTAAAGAGCCACCCATAAAATAGATGGTTATGAGTCATTGGTTTCTCTGGTTCTTTTGCAAAGCTGGCTCTAATGGTGCAGTAAATACTATGGTGTTAGTGGTGGCAGATGCCAGGTGGCAGCTGGATTTTTCCATAGGTGCTCTTACGCAGTATATGGGTAGCTGACTGTGTATCCATTTGGAGGAGTAATGGCTTCAAACTGGAAGAGGGTGGATTTAGATTAGAAATTAGAAGTTCCTCACTATGACAGTGGTGAGACACTGGAACAGGCTGCTCAGAGAAGCTCCACCCTGGAGTGTGTTCAAGGTCAGGTTGGACGAGACTTTGAGCACCCTGCTCCAGTGGGAGGTGTTGCGGCCCATGGCAGGGGGGTGGAACAAGATGATCTTTAAGGTCCCTTCCAACCCAAACCGTTCTGTGATTCTATGATTGCTAAAGTTTGGTGATTGCTGGTGCTTGGGTGCACCAGTCCTGTAGCTCATGCAGCTGAAGAAGGGCTGGGAGACTTTTATTGCTCTTTTAACAACTTGTTGGCTGGTGCATCCTTGATCCAACGCTGATTGCCTGGGGAACATGCTCACCAAGCTCACATCAGCCAGAGCCTCACCTCGGCAAGCCAGCAGAGCCCTGCCAAGTTACGTTGGCTCCGACTCTTGCCAAATGGCTATGCCATAGAAATTAAATTCCAACCCCTTTTCTTTTTATATAGCTAATTAAAGTCAATTAGACTACTGGTGTGAGCTGGGCACGCCAGTGCTAGGGTAAAGACAAAGCCACGCTGCATGCCTCCAACAAGCAGAGCTGAATTACTGTCTGTTGCTCCTGCAGAATGATTTGAGCTACGGGAAGAGGCACTTTCTTGGGAGGAGAAGCAATTCAGAGAGAAAAAGTCAGCCCTCACTAAATCCATATCCCTTCTCCTCAAAGCTTGCTTACTGCCAGCTCCCTAATTTATGTAAACTGGTCGTCAGTGCTGAATTAAAACCTACAATTAGCAATCCAGGAGGGCACGGCTGTAATTCAGACAGATGTGCCACTTAAAAATATTTACATAAAGCTTGTAGGATAACCAGCACTCCCAGAGGGAGCCAGCAAACAAGCCTCCCAGCATGTCAGCACAGCCTGGCCATGGGGCAACTTGCCTCAGAGCTGGCTTTGGGATGATGGCCACCAACTCTGCTCAGCTGCCTCAGTCTGCACAGCTCAACCATGGCTTAGATTTGCAAAGGGCTGCAACCACAGCTGCAGCTCTTGGGATCGAAAAACATCAATACCTAAAGAAGTTATCAAGACGTTTTCTGACCTTTTTCTCATAGGAGATGGGAGAGGATGCTCTGGAGCCAGTGTGATTTTGTTTGAAGCTGCTCAGAAAAGCTCAAGACCATCTGAGCAGACCAGGAAAGCTTTGTTGGTTGCTGCACCATAAGCTTATTGGCAAGTACCCTCCCTGCACACAATGATGGGGATTTTCTGAGCTTATAACCCACGAAGAAGTACAATGACATGGAGAGTAGCTTGGCTCAGTGCTTAGAGTAGGAGGAATGGCATCTGATGTTTGATGTCCATGCAAAGGGCTGGCAGCTGCCTCCCAATTCACACTGCTGCTTGTAAGGCTAAATTCAATCTATCAGCTTCTTCTCGGAAAAGACTTCAGAGATTAATTTGTACTTCTAAAAACTTGGGATTATTGGCCAGATTTGGGACTACTGACCCGGCTGTGAGCAGGGCTTCCACTTGTGTTTTAACCAGCTTGTGCCAGCAATGTGCTTGTGTCAGAAAGCGTGAAGAAGCTTAAGGGAAAAGTTTTAATTTGCAAAGATCTACTGATGTGACGGTGTGGAATTTAAATCTGTTCGTACACAGCCTGTCACCCTCCAGTGAAATTCAGATATGAAGGAAATCCTTGTGAATGGATGCTGGCTTCCATTTGCTGACCTGTCCCACTGGTGCACCCCCTTTCTTATCTCCAAAATCAAATGTGGGAGTTAAATTTTTATCTCTGGAAAGCAGCACTTTCTATGTGTCAAGAAACTCTCATTTAGAGGCTTTATCTCCAGTTTCAGAAGCACGTAAGGATTGCTTGAAAGGAATCGTGTAGGTGGCCTTGGGATGCCAGGAGGGGTCTCAAGAGTTCTCAGGAGGGTTCAGAAGCCCTGAACAAACACATCTGCCTGAGTGTTTTAAAACTGGGGAACCATTTGTAACAGTCAGCGATAAAATGGGGCCACTTCCCCCAGATGGTGAAGACAATCACACTGTTTTAAACCCACAGCAAAATCAGTGACTAAAACTGGCTCAGGTATAGCTTGGTAGAACCACTAAAAACTATTCACAAATGTCAGTTGATGGACATAAGCTTTTTTTTTTTTCCCTGGCTACTGATAATCACCGTTTTCCACCTTTCCAGTTGCAAAAGTTCACATTTAATGTAAAGAAATCTCAGCCTGGAGAATGCAAATGAAATTTTGAAGGTATTTCTTTGACATTCGCTTGGTACTCTCATCACACACAGTATTTCCCGCTCCCTTGCTGGCAGCCAACACCTCCTCTGGCACTGACACGTATTCCAAAATGATTGCAAAAAACGATGAATTTTTCTCAAATATTTATGGGAATACCCAGAATATTCGCAGGAACAGATGAATGCAGACTGAGTATCAGATTCACTCATTTATTAGCAAAATACAGGGCAAAAAAGGGAACTTGCTCGCCCCATTTTGTTTCGGGTCTATCTGTGGCTTGCTCAAAACTTCCAAATATGAGTATACTTTCATTTGAAAAAGGAATTGATTTACAACAGGCTTGATTCATCTGCTGGCCTCGGTGGCTGGAACATTCCAGCAATGGGTTTGCTTTGTTTCAGCACAATAGAAGTTGAAAAAAAAGAAAAAAAAAAAGAATACTGCAGACGAATTTTATTATTGCAGCTTTTATATGGGACATGAAAGTGCACTAGTTTAATACAAAGTCATTACTGCAGTTAAAACCATTAAGTTAATTAATATGGACATTTATTACTACCGATAAAAGATAATATCAGGGGATTTATAGAAACAATATATCTGTATATTCTTCCTCCTAAAGTCTGCACAAAGACAGGACTTTTGGTGGGGTGGAATATATTGTAATGGCACCTGTTACTGGGGCTTGCACTAAAGGTAGGTCAAGGGGAACACTTGCAGGAGAGTCATTAAGATAACCCTGGCCCCGAGAGCACCAGGGCTCGCAGAATAAATCCTTCAGCCTTTATAATTATAATACATTGAAGGAAGCAGAAAGTCCCTTGGTCCTGCCAAGCCTTGAGCAGTAGAGAGGGAGCTGTTAGTGTTAGATTTCTTTTATCGTGAGCAACCCCTCCACTACCGAACACGGGGGCAGTGTCACCTCCCATCCTCAAACACAAAGATAATTCTGTACTCAGGATTTTAGCTAGAGAAAAGTCAGCAAACCCTCAGCTTTCACCTCTTCCACCTCTTTGGGTCTTTGGAGCTGAAAAACCTCAAGTTGTCCCTGACTGCTCTTGGTCATTTCATTGTACTGATGCCGGATAACAGTTGGGAGACGTGGTAATTTAATAAAGCTTTGCAAATGTAGACAACTGCAGAATGTGATAGAGGGGCTGTATCAATCACGGTAATGACAGACATTAGCAGAATGCCAAGTGTTTTGGTCTCAACAGATCTGTCACCGGTTTGCAGACGGCAGTTGTAAGTACAGGTCTGTGCAACGGCCGCTCTAATTTAGTGCTGTCTGCAAAGCTGTCATTTCAAGAGAAGATTTATTGGGCTGATACATGTGATTTATGTCAGATGGTTTCAGCTTTGCTAACTTGTGTGCGACAATAGTAGTTAACAAGCAATTAAAATCTTTGGTCCATTGTGCTGGAAGCTACAGGATAGTTCCCCAGAGCCATCATTCAGTGTTATTCCCTCTTTAAAAATCCTCATTTTAGAGGCTGGGGGGAATTTCAGGGACTGCCCTCCCTGGCATCAAGAGTTTCTTTCTACTTAAAATGGTGTGAATTAGTTCTCGGGGAGGGTATTTCTGATTTTTCTCAAGCTCCACTTGTTCCATGGCTATGCTGTGGAAGTCTCCAGGTGATGAGAGATACCTCGCCCTGCTCCTGCGTGCACAGAGCGCTGGGGCTGTGGTCTGCAGCCAGTGGGAAGCACCATTAGGTATAATGACTCAAACAAACATTGTCTTGTCTTGTGGCTAAGCCCAGGTCGCCCGTACACACAGGTTTTCTGTGATCCCCTCTGCCGGAGAAGCTCTCCAAGACTTATCTCCCCAGTTGCTTTCCACTCCCCCAAGCTGGCCAGCTGGTGACCTTTCTGAAGATGTCCACATGCCCAAACTACTGCTGCTGTACCAATTCTATAGAATCCCAGACTGGTTTGGGTGGGAAGGGACCTTTCAAGCTCATCCAGTCCAACTCCCTGCTAGGAAGCAGGGCCATCTGCACCCAGAGCAGGGTGCTCAGAGCCCCGGCCACCTCCCCTGCAATGGGGACAGGGATGGGGCAGCCACCACCTCTCTGAGTAACCTGTGCCAGTCCTGGGAGCAACCAGGCAAAAACCAGGTACAACCACACCTGGATATGAAAAATAAATATTCTAGAGCAAAAATGACTTTGGGTCAATCATTTCAGGCAGCATGTTCTCAGGCTGCACTTGTGCACCCACTGGTGTCATCCCAACGCCGTGCTCCATCCATCCTTCCCGTGGCTGTGGCTGGCAGGAGCTGTGGATGCTGATGAGCTGTAACAACCCTTCCCACCACCTCCAAAGCCACAGTCAGGGTGAGGAGCTGAAGTCAAACTGCTCCGACTGAAGTGCAGCCAACCTAACTGCGTGAGCCCCTCTGCACGCTCGCGTGAACCAAACTGGTTGAAATCAGGCAGTTTGGAGATAATTGGCCTCATTGCCTATACACAGCGCCTCTCCCATGAATGATGCTGGCTTAATTACTAATGACAGAGCTGGGGTTTTCTTTTGTCCTCCTGTTACAACTGTGAGTGATGGCAAATACACACCTTAGTGGGTAGTTTCACCTGCTAAACGCTGCAGTCCCTTTTCCCCCTTTCTTTTTGTGGTCTTTGAGATGGTATTTGAGAGATCAGATCTTTTTTTCCCCGTTGTGAAATGGGGCCGGGAGGCTGCACCAGATTTCTCTCTGTGTGGGTGATGCACTCTCTCATACCTAGTACACACATAAATCTCCTTTCCCTGTGTTTTATGCACAAACTTGAGTTCATATTAGAAAAAACATACTTGTGTTTTTGCACTTTTCAACCTGTTAAGATCACAGGGAAATGTCAGAGAGGAGCGACTGCCCAGCACAGGGAGCAGCCATCAGGAAACACTGCATCTCACTCACCAAAACCTACCCCTTTTATACATTTTCCAACGCTTTGCCCTGCAGAGGCAGTGATTCTATGTTGCAGGTGAGTATCTGGTGCTCAAAAACCAGCAAAGCCTCCCCCTAACCTGTATTCCTGCTATGAGTCACTGATGGTCCACATGCAGAGAGCCTTGACCAGGAGAAGGTGTCACAGGAGGGCAAACTCCAGTGATGGGCTTAGTTCAGCTTTTTGGCTCCACCCTAGTTTACTAATATTCAGCCAGAGTTTACAGTTTTCTTGGCTGTTTTTTCCTCTCCAACCACTCCAGAGTTGGATCCTTCCTGCCCCCACAAACCCAACAAGCCAGGAAAACCCTGGGGCATCAGCTAAGGAGGCATTGGGAGGGGTATGTACCTTTTGGTAGAACAGGTCTGCTCCCTTAAAGTGTGGAGTGCTTTCCTCCTTTTCAAGGCAAAAATGATATCCAGCCTTTAGCTCATATTTTTTTTTTACCACCGGGCTGAATTGTCTGATCCTTTACACAGAGGACCTGGGCACGAAGACCCAAGTAAGTCCATGATTAGCATCAGCATCCCAACACAGTCTGCAGCACTGAGCCGTGCAGCCCGTCTCACACTTCAGGCTGGGAAGAGGACATGCTTAAAGTAAAGCAAAAAAAAAAACCCAAACCCTAAGGAACTAAACAAATCCTCTGGAAAAACTTCTGCTGAGCAAAGGTGATCCGAACTGACATTGAGAATTGTTTGATTTACAATAACAGGGAGATAATATTTTCCTAAGCCTCCCTGTAATACAATGTGTGTCATTTTAAATTTCCCATTACACTGAGCAATCTAATAAATAAATGCCCTGGCTGCAATAAACATGAATCATTCAGTGCGGAGAAGCTCTCAGCAGCCCTGTAACACAGATTTTCTTCCTAATGGTCTTTGGAAGTCACCGATTAATTTGACTTTCAGCTGACTGGCTCTGAAGCAAAGGAGCCTGGCTACTGCCAGACAAGTGCCTTCAAGATGCTGGGTCAAACTCTGCGGAGATTTAGTGACAAATCAGATTTACAAATTAGGGATGTGCTGCTCTGTAAAGGATACAGCTCAAGCCTGGTGATTAGCAAGTACATGGTGGAATAGAATTGGCTACCGGGGTTTTTCAGGGTTTCTTTTCAATGCTAGAAAACAAAAGCAGGCGATTTACATGCTGCAGCAATGAAAGCCACCTCCCGAGAACAAGAAAGGAGTTGGTGTCATTTGTCCCCTAATTTCTGCTGTCAATCTTTCACTGGATTACGTGCACGTGAAGGTATTTTAGCCATCTTCAGCCCTCCTGCCAATATTTGTTAGAATTTGGGATGGAGTTTAATATGAGTAATGTTAGGAGAAACAGGTCAGGGTTTCAGATTAACACCAATAACCATAATGAGAACAGATGCTTATATCCATCTGGAATGTAGATTTAATATGTTAAATTCATAGCTCAGCCCATGAAATGCAATCATCAGATGTTTACTGGTCCCAATTTAATGAGCGATTTTGGATTAAACAGGGGCCAAACAACAGGCCACCAATCTATATTAAATCTCTGCAAAATGAAAATTGCAAAGATTTACTTAGGGTCATTACACAAGAAAATTTAATCACAACCTCATCCATAATGTCACATCGTCATCAGACTGATAATTGAAATGCCATGTGAGGGATTATGAATAACCCTCTGTTTATGAAGATAGCTTTCTGATTATCTCTATGTCCTGTGAGTAACATAAAATATGATTTGTATTAATGTACATAGGCCTTGCCTAAAAGAAACCCATTGGAGATCTGCAGGAAAAGTCTGATTTTTTTTCACCTTCACTATTCCTGATGGGAGATGTTGTTTGGTGCCATTATTGCCACGATTTTTGAAGCTGCCCAGAAAGGTGAATGAAGCTTTGTATACAAACTCCTGTTGTGCTTCACGGCGTCGTAAGGAGACAGAGCTGGCAACATCCCTGCAGCTGTGTGGGTGCTATAAAGGATTCAGCACATGATTTTAGTAAGCAAACATTGATTTGTCTAGAATCAATATTAATTTTTTCAGACTGTATGTTCTCTGAGGCAAGAAATGTATCTTCCAGTATTTACTAAACACTTAGTACATTTGGAATGGTAATAAGAGCACGCTTTTGAGTTTTTGGCAGGTTACAAAACACTAAACGCTCGGGTATCTGACAATTATGTAATTGTGCATTGTGCTGCATTATACAACAGCCTACAAATAGCCAAATTTCTAATGGCATTTGGTTTCAAAATTCCATCTAAATATTTATAGAGCGTGTGCTGAGGGACTCTCTGTTCCAGCCCCGAAGGTGAATGTTCGGTTGAGATACTCCAGAAACTACACAAATGAGCAACAGGCTCTTCTGGTGAGCAAGTCTATGTGCTGCTGATAACCATGGGCCCTGTGCCTCCAGAATTGCACCTGGTTCGTTACTGAGGTCGTGCCAACCGGTCAGGAGATGATGTCCTGCTCTGCCACCAACCCCCCCGCTGGCCCTGGGCATGTCACCTCCTCCCTGTGAGGTGGCACCATGAAGCCAACATACCCTGGCACAGAGATGTGAGACACTGTTAGCAGAACCAGTAAGTGCCCTGCGTAGAGAACGGGATCTGGCCCTGCAGGTGAGATCTGTTTGAGTAACTAAACTAAGATTCCCTCTGCTGAGACCAGAGGAGGATTGAGGATGAACTGAGAAGCTCGCCTCCAAAAATGTGGCTGCCTCTTCCTCCTGCCTGAGCTCAGGCTGAACTTGTCACGCACCCTGGGGGTTTGGCTTAGTTTGGGGGGAGTTCAGAAAGCAAGTGAGAATGAATCTTTTCCCCTGTTCAGGGCTGCTTTCTGTCCGTCCTTGCTGTCAGCGCTGCAAAACTGATCACATCCGATGTGTTTTAATTGCCCTGCATATGAATTAATTAGCCCCTTTGTCAGAGAACAATTAAGCGGCAAGCTTGGGAACAAGAAAAGCCGCAGCAGGATAAAAACCTGAGACTCTTGCCTGTCAGACAGGAGGCAGCAGTCCCCTAGATGAGCATCTTGCAGCCGAGCTGGAGAGCGGTGCCCGTGGTGGGGCACCCAGGCAGTTGGGGTTCTGAGCACAGCTTTAGATCAACTCCCCACATCACACTTATTTATACAGATCTTAAACAGCTTTAGCCACATACACGCCCACATGGAGAGAGCTAAAATTTCCACTGGATCTCAACCCATGTTGAGTTTAACAGGCTCTGAAAAACTTTTGCCTTTACTTCTTAGCTGTGCTAGCCTAGGAGTGATGTTCCCCTCCACTAATAATTTGTTTCCAGGCAAATCTGTGCTCCTCTTTGACTGTAGCAGGCATCAGGCCACCACGAGTGGAAGGAGCCATGTTTTTCACCAGGAGTTAAGCAGGAGGTAGAAAAGAGCTCCAGACTTTGCAGGTGAAGGTTACAGCTGGGAAGAGGCTGGTACTTGACATCACACGTGTAATCCTGAGGTCAGATACACCAACCAGCGACTCTGGCTGAGGATTGACAGGAAGAATGTCACAGTGTATTCCAAACATGGATCTGCTGCATGGATATATACAACCAGAGAAAGAGGCAGAGCAGCTTGATGGACCCCCAGGGGTACCTCAGTGCCCCTGCCCAGGGGCATGGTTTATACGTTGGCTTGGTTTAGGTCAGAAGGTAGAAGGCAACGTGATCAAAGCGCAAATGGATGTTTCAAGTTGTAAGTACAGGGCTCGTCAGGAAACAGAGGCTGAACTTCTCTCCCTGAGATTAATGCCAGAGTGCCAGGTCCTGGAACAGGGCTGAGGTGGTTGTTCTGCCCCGACAATTGGCTCAGGAGAGAGGGAGCACAGATGGAGCCCTTTCCGGCTGGCTAGCCCAGATCAATGACCGGACCCTGGCTTTCATTATTTACACAAGTAGCAGAGATAAAGCTATTAAAAACAAGACATCCACAGAGAATGGGGAGCCATACGCTGCGCATAATTTACAGCAGAGCATGCACCAGGGCTAGCACATAACCAATGCAATGAAATGCAGATAAATAGGTAGGGCATATACCCCCGAGGGATGAGATAAGGAAGAGAGGTAAGAGAAGATGCTGCTTTAGAAGAAGTCCTTGTGATATTTCAGGCTGTCCAGCTATTGGAAAACCAAAGACCAAATCCCATGGGGGTGGAATTCTAGCCAGGATGCCACATACCCAATTAAAACACAGGAGACAAAGTGCATTGATTGACTAATAATGGGGTGGGATCCTTTTGTTAAGCAAACATAAATGATAGTGCCCCGATAGTTGAGCACAGAGTGATTTTCATCTACGGGTGTTGGCAGAGCTCACAGAGGGGGAACCCCATGGGCCATGACACTGCTCTGATCACTTCAGTGTATGCTTCTTGAAGGGCATGGTCCAAAGCTACTGTAGTGAGATGAGGTGGTCTCCAAAATGGCTAAAGCACCATGGAAAGGCTCCTTGGGAAGATTATCCCAGCCCTTAAAAAGAAACATGTTTTCCACAAAATATTCCCTGAGCCTCATTTTCAGACTGTTTAATCCCTTATGGGCCAAAAACATTTTTCATGGGAATTAGTATGAAGGAACGGACAGAGTGATCTCCTCTATGCCTAAGGGTCTGTGCTTGTCATGGCACCCAAAAGGCTGAAAGATGAGCAGAAGATTGCTGCTGCTGCAGGTGCATGACCCTGACTCTCTTTTGAGTCAGGAGAGAGAAGCAGCTGTGGTGTTTGAGGTGGGTATTCACAGGAGACAAGTTGGATCTGACTTGAGCTTTCATCTAGGAGCTGTTTGGCCCTTGCTATCCCCCACAGGAGGCATGATTCCATCAAAGATCACTGACAGGTGATGGCATATCTAGTGGCACATTTAACAGCATCCTGAAATGCCACTTCCCAGCTATCCCCTGCTGCCAGTATGGAACAAGGTCCCTGCCCTCCCAAGGTGTGCATGACGAGGGTGACGTGTACGCATCACGCATGGGTTCTGCACACCATCTTCCCGTGCTCCCGTGCAAGAATGGGGCAGCTGGGCAAGTGGACAGTCACAGTCACTTTCTCAGGGCCTGCATGTTTAACAGGCTTAGGCAGTGTTACATCTCCCAGGCACCTTCTCCTCTGGGCTGATCCATATAAGCATCTAAGAGCATCCTACCGCTGGCAGGCGATGGTTGCTCCACTGACAGATGTCCCCGTGCGATATTTAAACGCTGAGGTTCTAATCCTGCAATTACCCATTAGGGAGGTCATTATACATGGACAGACACAGCCAGCCTGGGTGGAGATCGATGGCTTTGATTAGTCCCTTCCTCTTTTCCAAACCCAGGGTATCTTAGTGAGGTTCTCTAGACATACAGTGCTGGAGTGGATTCAGCTTGGTGGTGATGCCAGGATGCTATCTGCTACTCTTTCATTAAATAGTTGGGCTGAGTGGTGCTTTCCTTATTACTGAGGGTAAAAAAAAAAGCTAATGAGTCATTATTAATGGTTGCTGAAGTGTGGGCAAAGTTCAAAGGTGCTGGGTGAGGGCCAAGCTATGCCCGTGCCCGTGGTTGCACGGACACAGAATGGGGCTACCTGTAGCTATAGGAAAGCTGAACATCAGTGCAAATAGAGCTATGGGGACACAGCTCCCTGGTGTGTAATGGGGCAGATACAGCAGAATGCCTTAGTGAATCCCGTTCAGTGAAAGTCCTCATCTGAAGGTGAGAGCAGCCATCAAATGGAGGTGTTAAAGAGAACTGAGGCATCAGATAAACTCCAGCTGTCACCTCCAGTCAGCTCCTCTTCTCTTTCCCCTGCCTGGCCCTCTTGGCTAATATCCCTAATGATTAAGATGGAAAACACTTTTTTCTTCTTTTTGCTTTCAGCTTCAAAGGTTAATCTTTGCTTTTCTTCCTTTCCCTCTTTAAATATCTTATTTCTCAAAGAAGAGGCAACTGAAACCCAGGAAAAGTCATCCTTTTGCTGCGTGACCTGTTTTGCTCTAGAAAGCTTGTAAGACCCCACTAAGTCAGGGCTAAAACTGGTGTTCCTTGGTGGGTAATAAAGATTTCTGTGTGACTCTCCCAAGTGGACAGAACAAGATTTGTCTGAGAACCTTCCCAGATACCCAGTTCTTAGGTACTAAGAGCATTCCTGGCTGAAGAAACAGCGCCAGTCAGGACCTGTCTCCCTCAGCTCTCATTGCAGGGTCTATAGCTCAGGATGTTATTTTGTGCAGAGGAATAGAAATATTTGAAATTAATTTCTAATCTTGTCTCAGGGGTGCTGTGGAAATATTACCTAATGGTGTAGAATGTCACTTAGTAAAGTCTTACACTGTCTGAGGGAAATAGTTGATAAATTAATGCAAATAATCAACGGTATTTTGCTTTAAATACTCCACCATCAGTTAGAAATCTCATAAAGAGAGCAAAGCAGAGAAAATGTTGTAGAGCTGATCCCTTGATGTTGTGGTTTTTTCCCAGTGGTGGCTATTTTGAGAACATACTCTGCTTGCTTACACGAACAACACACAGAGAAGAGTTAAAAGTGGCACATTATCTTTCCAATGACATATTTAGCCAGTTATTCAGGGTATAATGAAGCTGTGTAATGAAGTCAATGTCCTTGAAAGTTCTTCATCAATTTTTTTCTCATCTGTCAGCATATCCACTTGCCGACACAATATTAATTAAACACAACATTTCCTGGAGTGTTGAAGTGAAGTCCCATCACTGATAATGAACAGGTTTAGGAGAGTCACATCCCAACAAAATTACTTTTTAAACCAGCCTTATTAAGCAGAAAATTAGACCTAAATCACCCTACAACATCCTCATTAAAAGCCACTGATCCTTGGCTGCTTCTATGTTCTAACATCTTTAATTAGCAAACTGCTAGTCTATCTGCCATGATAAATGCTATTAATCTTACCTTTCATTTGCTTTCTCTTAACCTATCGTTTGCCCACTTCAGGGAGACACGAGCTTCCACCAGCACTCATTTTATTACGTCTAATGTCCTTGTAGGGATGAAAAATGTGCTAGTCAGGGGTTAAATGAGATGACTTTCCCCGCCCTCACTCCATCACTGAATTTAAGGGTTTGTAGATATCTCCGAGGGCAGACTTGCTGTGTTGGAGGGGAAATTAGGAGTATTTTCCAGTAGAAATAGTATGGAATACTGTTGTCAAGCCTTGATGGTAAAGTGCAATGCCACTGCCGATCGGTGCCCTCTCTGCTGCCCTGCTTGAACCAGGCAAGACTTATGGATGTCAATTAAAAAAATCTTCTGGGTGCCTATGAAGGCTCCACCAAGGGAAAAGAAATGCTTTCGAAAACACGCTTGCATTTTAGGATTGTAGCTACTAAATCTACAGCCTTTGAGTAGCCGTTACAAAGCGTGACAGCTTCACAGCTGCCTTAGTATTTGTTCACAGAAGCTGCAGAATATATCAGGACAAATAACATACTGTGTCAGGCCACTTTCACATTACATTAATCAGAGGTAAGCAGAGACTGCAGTGCCATACTCTGCATTTCAGGAATGCACGGTCGCTGGCTGTGTTCTCAGGTGCAAAATACTGCCTTGCACCGTGACACACATGCAGTGCTTTTCCCCTTTTTTTTCACTATGGAATCGGGACTTTTCACTAGGTTCCTGATAGCTGTTTTTTGCAGTGGGCCTGTGCATCATCTTCTTACAGCAAACAACATCACCGCATCCAGCTCGCAGCTCCTGGGCAGCAGAGAAGTACAAATTTGACCTCAGCCACTCAGATATCACGTGATAAATTCAGTTTGTGTTATTCAGTAAGTCTCTTCTGACCTGAGTTAATGTTATGTGTCCTGATCGTGGACACTGCCTGCAACCTGCAACTTTAAGAGCATAAGCCTGAGGTTTTCAGCATAATTTACTCCATTTACCCCTATTCATTTATCTCTTCCATTGTTATTATCCCATATTATTTAGTGACCACACTTGATTCCCACAGATATAAAGACAGCTTTAATGAAAGCTGCTTCTAATTTCACTTTGCCTTGGGTGATTCTGGCTGCTGATGGGCTGCTTCTTATTGGGGACAGGTTATTCCAACTGCTAGGGAACTGCAACCTCTTAAGCTCTCATTTTTAAGTCCTGGCACTAGGCTGTGGGGCAGGGGTTTCTCCCACTGTGTCTGAAAACTGGGCATCTATTCTCAGCTACCTGCGCAGCTTCTGCAGTCAATGTCAAGAGATAAGCATCCCCAGAAGGCAACTTGTCCACCTATTCTACACTGACATGAATTACCCTTGGGAAACCGTTATCTATTATTCCTCAGTTCGGAGACAGCCCAGGCTTAATTAGTTGTCTGACTTTAGATGTTGAGTTAGGTACAATAATCTGACTCCCTCCCAGTGATGGTTTTTTCGGTCTGGAGCAGATGAGTCACTATTTCTATGCAAGAATTGTATTTGTGAAGCTGTACTTTTCTAACAAAACCCTTCTCTCTCCCCCAATATGTTTCCATTATCTTGCCATCAGGAAATAATTTTTTCTCCTGCCCACAAAGACACACGATGTGCTCATTACCCGCACCCGTGCAAAACCAGACTAACTGCTTCATAAATTAGTTAAAAGATTTTCCCAGAGAAAATGAAGAGGAAAGACATGCCATTTCCACTTCTCAAGTCCTCAGTGAATGAAGATACTCTGTCTGATCAGCCCATGACTATCTAGACAGGTAGTGGAAAGCGAGATCACTGAGTTGTGATGGCCAAGTTTATCTGAACACGGTCTCCAGTCAATCCCAAGCTACTCATGTTTTTATCTCAAAATTAATGATCACAGTGAAGGGTTTTTTTTGTATTTGGGTTAAAGTCTACCATCCCGTGCCTCCAAATTTGGGGTATATTGATCCTGAATTTTAACACCTGGTCCAAACAAAACCCCAAGCTCAAGGTAAAACCACATCCAAATGGAAATCAAGATCAGAAGAAACTTTTGGTCTACCTCAGATAGAGCATTTCAAGCCAGCAGCCAGGATAACGTGGTGAATGAATCATAGGCCAGAGCAGCAAACAGACTGAAAGTCATTAGAGGGTCATTATAAGATTTGGGAGGTGAAAATAGTTCCTTCATTTCAGAGAACCAAACCCAGCCATTAAAAGTGTTTCAGCTGGCAGAAATGTGTGTGTGTGCGATCAGCAAAGTTGGGTGTTACACAGGAAACCATGGGGAAGGGCAGAGACTAGAAATGAACCGTTGGAAGTTGACTGTGCAAATAATGCTGATCACAAAAAGGGAATTTCCTGAGGCTGGCACTTGTCTCATTTGAAAATGAGAAGGCTCCCTGAGGTTAGGAGGGTGATATTGGTGCAAGATTAGTGTAAGAAACAAATTAACTCCCTGGAGTGAAAAACAGAAGTTGGGTGTCAAACTGGGAGGAGAATTAGTGGTGTGTAAGGATCATCACCTCAGGATGAGTGAGAGAAGCCCGGGGCTGGCTCAAAACCCAAGGCCAGGTTAACGGAGGGATGTGACTGTATGAATAAAAACATCCCTGCTAGAAGCACCTGTTTTCTTTGCAAACAGAGAAACAGAGTTGTTTGGCCAGTGATAGCACCTCCTCCTCCCACTGCCCATCGGTTTTCTGGGGTCACCAGCTTTGCGCAGGACCCTCCGAGGCAGGAGCCCGCGGCTCAAACGGCGACAGAGATGCAGCAAGAGCAGCAAAGGACAGCCCTGTGATGACACTTCATGTTACAGACATAACCTGTGCTCTCCTAGCCAGAGCCAGGATCTGGGCTGGAGTCTTTGCCATCTCCCCCATTGCAGGGCAAGAAGCGAAGGGGGTTGAGACAGGAGCTCAGAGAAGCAGAAAGCTGCGTTCTGCAGCGAGGGCATGTTTCTATAGCAAAGCATTTCATAAACTCTGGCCCAGATCCTCCCCTATGGCTTGACTGTGCTCAGTGCAAGATGAGGACTGGAGAACAAAGGTGGCTTAAAGCCACCTTTATGCTTCTCCACTCTGGAAGCAGCTGGGGACTGGCTGGTCCCCGGGGTAGGTTCAAGTCGCCTCGGGCTATAGTAGCAGCAAGAGGCTGCTAGAAAATAGCCAAGATGTAGCTGTACCTCCTTTTCCATTGGCTGTCACTGCTCCAGAAGGAGCCAGGAGGTGATGTGGGTGACACCATCACCACAATAGAGGCTCGATCTTCCCGGGGACCCCGAGTGTGTGGAGAGAGAGAGAGAGGAAATGTCAGTGCGGATGCTGCCGCGGAGGCAGCAAAATGTGCGGCTTTTTTTGGAGAGCAGGGAGCTAAGATCATCTGAATTCAAATATGGTGAGCCACTCACTCAAGTCAGTGTGTGTCCGTGGGCAAGTGCCTTGATCTTTTCTGCGCCTCAGGGCAAGGCAACTGGAGAAGGAAGTCAAAAGCAACAGAATTTCACTGAATTGATCAAATGCTGCTTCCAAATTTGGTTTAACTCTAAAAACCAAACCTCAGTAAATGTGCACGCAAGTTTTTTCTCACATGCTTGTACAGAAATTATTCTGTTTGCAGGCTGGATCAGAACCCCACTGACGGCAGAAGCGTTTACAGGGGAGATGATGTGCAAGAATAAGAACTTCAACAAGCAGCCTGGTTCTGACATGTGCTCACAAAAGCTCAAAGAGGAAAGGGAAATCTTTTTGCCTGACAAGGGACATTGGTTTTGATGAAAGAAAAAACTTGATGGACCCCAAACATCTGCAAAGGAGAGAAATATTTGAGAAAAGGTGCTCTTTGCTGCATTGCTTACCCCCCAAAAAGGGTATTTGAGAAGGGCTACAAGCAAGTGCCTGAAACAGGAGTCAAGTCAGACAGGAATAAACTCGGCTGTGTTGGGCAATCTCCCAGCACCAAGATTATTCTATACAGTGCCACATTCAATTGCAAAAAGGACCGTTAGGAGTAATAGAGCTCCTGTAACTAAAGTGTTTTCTGTCCTCAAATCTTCCAGGAAACTGATTGAAGCAAGAGAGGGAAAAAGCCAAAGGGAGAAAACTTGTTAGAAGTAAAATTGTATTTCCTTGGACGTTGGAAAGGATGTAAAACTAAGCCAGAGGCCTCCAAGTCAGCAGCCATTTTAACATTTTGCAAGAGATTTTCATCTTTTTCCCCTACAGCCTCAGTTCTGCTGTAAACACCGAGCGCACCCACTATGGCTGTCAGCTGAGTAGTTTGCTTTACACTGAAGCTGCCAGGAGATAAAAAAAAAATAAAATATACTTACGGTAATAGAATTCACAAATCAGTGGCATAAGGATTTCTTCCTGACACCTCTGTGAAGTGCACAAAGCATGACATTGACTTTTAACAAATCAATAAAAATAGGAAGCGTGCATCTGGAAACTGGGAAAGGCAAAGATAACGCTGGTTCTCCATCATTTCTTGCTGCAAAGCTGCCTACGGCAAAATGGGAAGCTAAGACCCTGCCCTGTCCTGAGACATAATTTGCCTTTTTTTTTTTTTTTTTAATGGGGAAAATAAAAGAACAAAAAATATTATTCATGGATTTGTCAGGTTGATCAGGTCAAAGCAGGGTGGGTTTGTTTTTTTTCTGGAGACCATTTTCTGTGCTACAGTCAAATGATACTATAGAAAGTTTCAGGAAAACCTAATAAAAGCATTCCAGTAAAGCTAGGAAGAACTGATGGAAAAGGGGATGCACTGGGTAAATAAATGGTAGAAATATCAATTCATCCATGCAGGGGTGCACTATACATGAAGACATAAACATGCATCAATGCATCATGCATGTGGACATGCATTTTACACAGATAAACACTCCTGTGCTTATCATACATACAACCATTTAGCACTGTAACCCAGTGTTGAGGGTGGGGTTTTTTTTTCCCCCTCCAATAATCTATTGGCTGAGGTTTTCTTGAAGGCAAATACAAGCCCAATAAATTCCTTACTGGTATTTATAGAAGAGGAAATGTTACTAGAGACTAGAGAAAAGTTCAGCACTAGTAAATTCCGATGAACACCATTACTGTGATTACTGTTTGTGCAAAGATATGCCCGCCCCAGTGTCATTTCTTATACTACATCAAGCAGAGGCTGGTGGGGACCTAGTACTGCTGTCGCCCAACTGAATGTGACCTTTTTTGGGTGACCGCGTTGCAGGGGGGGTTTTCCTGCTCCTCTGGGAAAGCGTGAATTGAAAAAAATAAATAATAATAAAAATAATAAAAAAAAGGGCAGAGCTGAGGATGCAGCGTAAGGTTTTAATAAGCAGAGAAATTAAATAGATGAGCTTTTCGCTTTTAAATGTCAGCGTTGTAAGTTCCCCGTCGTCTGCAGGAGAAAAGAGACGGGGCTAAATATCTTGGGATGTGGCGAGTTTTAAGCCGCATAATGATGGCGATAAAAATCTATAATGTCAGTTGCCTTGTGGCAATCAACAAACATTTCGCATTATGCTTGCATCTTAAGGTTTGCGGCCAAAAAACAGCTTTGCCTCCATCTCATTAAAATAACGAATGCAGTCCGAATGGATCTGCAATGATTCACTGTACGTCACACTAAATCACAACGCTTTTTGGAGCCAACTGACTATGGCCTCATTACTTTAGACAAAAGTGGGCTTGGAGGAAAAACTGGGGTGATGGTTTTTTGCTCAGCCATGTTTTTTCCCTTTGAAACACTGAAGGCAAAAGAGCAGAGAGTTTTTTCCCATTGGTGGCCGAGGAAGGCTGGGTTATATTCAACGTACAATTCCCTATCAGTACACGGAAGCACACGAACCATCAGTGCCAGCGTGGGGAAACAGAAATTAAGCAAATACAAACGGCATTAACCAAACCGATTTTAATGAACGTGAGTCACCGATGAAATGAAAGACTTCAAAGTGAAAATAAGCTGTTAGATAATGTAAATTTTTATATATATAAAACTGCTTCACCAGGGCAGGGGGTTCAAAACCCTGCTTGCCTCTGATGTGCGAGACGTTACGTACTTGTGGTTTGTCTTCAAGTCTTTGTTCAGAAAATTTCACGACCATAAGCAAAAAAATAAAAGCCCATTTTTTGGGGTCTGAAACAGCTGGGCTAAATATCTCTACAGATTAATTTCTTTAACACTAGAATTTAAGATTAATCTATTTGTGCTTAAAGAAATCTGAGAGTTACGCTCGAAACTGTTTAGCATTTCAGCAATAAACATTCACTCAAATTTTACCGTTGCTAAATGAAGCTAAAAAAAATTAACTGGCTCATTTTAAAACTAAACAGATTTCTAAACACAAATTGAAATAAGAATTTGAGGTAACAGGTAAAGGAAATAATGTGAACTTTGACTATGAAAAGATTGCCTAAAGTTCACGGTGAAAATCGGACTTTGGAACATCTGAATGAATTGCAAAGATCTTGCAAATATATTCTTTTGATAACTGTTTCCATTTTCTCTTATGCAGATATGCTTCAGTGTCAAGAGAAAATGCTTGATATTAAGCTACAAAAATCCCCACGCCAAACATATTTCTAATTTGATTGCAAAATATTTTGTCATATACCCATTAAGTATTTTTCATTTCAGGTGGGAGAAGAATCGTCTGCGATGCATTCATGGAATGACTGATTTAAATGTTATAAATCTCTGAATTTTTTATCTCCCTTTGAACGGAATGTCAAAGGGGATTAAAGACTAAAGACATATCACAAACGAATTTACATTATTAAAATTACTGTAATCAAGAGTCTTTTCTAGCCTTAATCAGGATTAGCAAAACAAAAAAAACCCCAACTTTTCTACTGTGCAATACTAATCAAAATTCTATCAAATGACAGACAGGAGAGTAAAAGCAGTTTTGAAAATTAAAACTCTAAGTCGGTGTATTCTAGTATTCTTTAAAAGTATTTTCACCCATTTGAGATCAGAGCAAGGATTTCTCTGCTGGTAATTCCCACGGCAGCAACAAGATCAGGCAAAAATAAATTTCAGTAAGGCTGCAAAGTCCAACAGCTGATAGTGAGGAGAGCATCCAGGAAACACACTTGCTTGAACACAGGTTATAGAAGCAGAAGTGCAGTGTGAAATGCTTGTTTTGTTCTCCTGAATTGTAAACTAAATAAGCCCAGTTGTGGAAAACTCGACTGGAAACCTGTCGGACGCACACCGGGGCTCTCGCTGCCGAGCTGGTAATCAGGAGGTTTGGTCTGAAGAGCCCTGAAAGCTTTTAAGAGAGGTCATTACACATCGTGTCCTACACTTCCCGGTTATGCTACAAGGCTAACACAGTGAAGGGATAAAGCTCATGCAGATTTTCCTGGTCCTTGGGAGCTTCTTAAAGCAAGCAGCATTTCCTTTGGTTTCAGAAACCACCACTGTGCTCTGTGCTCAAGTCCCATCTTGCTGTCCCTAACAGCACCAGAAATGCTGCCAATTAGTAAAACAGTAGCAGGATTGAACCCCCCCCAACCCCCAGTTCATTTCATCCTCGTAAAATGTCAACTAGCATTTTAAAATGGAAATTCTAGCAATGTGTACGTAAGGAAGAGGCCTGAGAAATGATCTGAGAACAGTGACCGATCACTTTCTGAAGTCCCAGACGTGAGCACAGCAAGGCAGCAATATTCAGATATGGTGACAGCGTGTCAGAAAATGAGTTCTACGGATGAAAGAACAAGGGGAAAGGCACAATTCTCAGAGCTTCTTTCCAGGAACTCCAACCGACTGAACTTTTTGCTGGTATCTGGAGTAGACAGCCACTTTCCGGGCCCTCCATCTTCAAACCTGTTGCTTTCCTGTGTTTGGTTAAGTAAGATTTTACCTCGCTAATGCTGGCTCTGGACTGAGGCAGTGCAAACTGACAGCAGTTTCCAGCGCCCTGTCAGGCAGGTTATATATCTGGGTTAGGAAAACCTTAATTTCAATTAGTGACCAGAATTACGCAGCTTAAAAAGGCAACAGACAGCAGAGCAGCACCTCCTCTTTGCACCTCTTCCTAACGACACCTCGTGCTGATCGGTCTTGAATTTCAAAGAAAAACTAAGGGAGGTTAGAAAACAATATATTATCTTTAATTAAAAGTTGGCATTATGTTTTTTTCAAAGTATGAACACACCAGGATAATGAGTACATTAGAACATATGATCTGAATTTGTCCCATCCGAGCATACACCATAAATCCTTCTTGGAAAAAAAAATACCCCCAAAAAACCCAAACCAAAAATGGGCACCGTAACAAGAACATTGGAGCAGAAATAAAAAGGTCTTCAGCATTTTGAAGTCCTCCCTTTATATTCTCAGAAACACCACCTGGAAGCAGACACTTAAAACTTTACATGGTACACAAAACGAGGTTGTTCTTCATACGCTGGAGATGGGGGAAGCCAACTGACAAGTTACAGGGCTCATCCCCAGGATAACCACGCGCATCTGCAGGGTTAGCAGCGATGCTTCACACACACACACACGCACACACATGCAGTAATCGGATGCTAGTTTATCCCCTCCCCAACAAAACCATCTTTCCAGCTGTATTAGGCATTCGCTCGGCAGCGGTTTTAGCAGCAGCTCAGCACAGAGTGTAAAGCACATGGAAAGAGATTGCTCCCTGTCAGCGGGAAAGGCGAAGGGCTCAGTGTGGCTTTCAACTCTGGATGAGAAGAGTTAAAATCCGACAAGTCTGCGGTGGCTGAAAGCAACTCACAAGACTGAACCTTAGAAGTTAGTTAACTTTGTTTGAGTTTAATAGTAGCTTGTTGCAGGAAAAGTTCTGAAGTGACTTTTAACTCTTGAAATAAAACCAAAGAAAAGTACCTTAGGGTCGATTTCAGTAATGATGCACAAGTTCCTCTAGTACTGCTTTGAGAAGCTCTCTGTTTCTGTGTTGAATATGTAGCATTTTAACACTACTTAGATACTCCAGCTTGCTATTTTTCCCCATCAAGATTTTCTTTAATGCAGGTTTTATCTTCTGTATTTGAAACTCCACATTTAGCCTCCTGAGATCATTTAATGCAAAGTGGGCTCTCTGAGAGCCTTCTGAATATCTCAAGGACTCTCCGGAGGTGGGTTTTTAGGACTGTAGGTAGATACAGTTAATATGAGCTTTTTACTCATCTAAATTATAGGAAAAGACTTAAACCATCACTGTCCTAAAAACCATTGCTCCAAAAATAGCTTGTCTCTAAGACTGTGAAGACTTTTTAGGCGCTGAATTTAGTGAGCCACTTTTTGGGCTGTAATTATTTGAGAAAGAAGCAATTCTATATTCTATTATTATTAGTGTAACTCTTCAACCAAACCAAACTCCTATTTAAGCTGTTAAATAATTCATTCTCCAATTATTTCAGTTTTGGTGGAAAATGAACAGTTAAACTAATCTCTTTAAATATTCCTGGCTGCTCAATTCTTCTATAATTTTCATCAGAAGTAATAAACATTTACCTGAAAATCAGGATTCTCTGTTAAATGGACCTTTTCTTTCTCTTTTTTTTTTTTTTTTATTATTCCCTCAGAAATGTTATCTAGGAACAACTCAGTCTGCAAAATTTTAAATGACCTTTGCTGATTTGCAGTTTCCAGTCATTTTTGCTTCAGTTGTGGTTTTGGTTGGCTTTTGCTTCATCAGATGCCTTTTAAGAGTATTTTCAAGATTTTCTTTTATGGCAAAAGGTACAACAGATAAAATGCTCTGTAAAACTATTCTGTAAAAAAAAAAAGAAATGAAGATATAAAAATGGAAATGAGCAGGAACCAGTTTTAAGCATACGTCTTTCTGAACGAGGCTTAATCACACACTTGGTTTTCCAAACACACACAAAGAAAAGTCTTGTGGAAATGTATTAATTAAAATTAAGTGCCAAAGACAAGGGGCTTTAGAGGGATGGCAGTCCTTTTCAGATTAGCATAACACTAGCGACAGGCATGGAAATTGGTTTAATAACCCTAAATAGTTACACCCCACTCCTAACACAAATGGCCACGGACAGCTCTAGCCCCTCAGGCTGCGACTGTACCAGTTTCCACGGTTGCTCTGACATTGGGTGGGTATTCCAATCCAGAACAGAAATCACTGAATGCGCCTCAATTATTATTATTCTATAATGACTAGTGAAGCATACAAGGCACCAAAGCATTAAACATCATAAACCAGAAAAGCAAAGCAAACTAACACAAGCAACACCAGAAACTTAGCCGGCGAGGGAGTCGCTTTCTAACTTGGACTAACACTGGTTGATACTTGGCAAGATATTATTACTTGAGTCATGAAATTAAGCGGTCCAAACCCCAAACGCAGGTCTGGGATTAAGCTGTAGATAAAACAGAAACCCAAGCCTAAGGGATAAGCAGAGTCCTCAAGTGATTTCCTTCCCTGCCATGTTTTACATGGGTGCTCTCAGAGCCGAGCTCGATGCTACAGCCACTCCGTTTAAACACCACTTTCAGGGCACAGCACTCTCCAGCAAGTGTCCAAATGCACCAGCTAAACCTCTACCTCCTTAGCTCTTAATAAGTCAGGCAAAGCCAACTTTTTTTTTTTGTGTGCTCACGATTCATGAGTAACTGGAGGGAAAAAAAAATTAAAATCAAACAAAACAAACCACAAATCCCTGCTGATAAGAAGCCAAACACCCAAAAGTGTTTGTTTTTTTTTTTCCCCCAAGTATTCTAATTATTCACCTAACTTCTCAACCCTGCCGCATCCCTCTCTGCTTTCCCTTCCTTCAGCAGGGGTTTTGCTTTGACTGCCTGCTGGTTTGAGAGACATGTAGGACAGAGGAAAGAGGTTATTCATGTCTTTTATTTATTATAAATACATATAAATATGTTAAGTGACCTTTTGCTTTGTTTGTCACGATGAGCAACGACTTTGGAAAAATCATCTGGAAAAAAACTTAACCAAGCTGAGAAACAGGCAAAAAGCGTTAGCATACAATCACAAGTTCCCCTCAGGTCAAGAACAGGTTTAGTTCTTTTTCTGTTTGTTTCTTAAGAGGAAAAAAAAAAAAAACAAAACCAAAAAAAGCATCTTGTTTTGAAGTATCTATTGTTTTATCAAGAGCACTGAACTTTCCCCCCCTCCCCACCATGAGCTGACCAAATGACACTTGCATTTGGCTTTGTGGGTGCCGTCCAACCCCAGCTGGCTACAGAGGAACCCTCCTGCTGATTCTGAAACATTGCATAGTTCTGCAGATAGATTTTTTTCCTTCTCCTCCCCTATTTTAAAGCTGTTTTTTAACCCGGGTTGATCATACCCAAGAAAACTCACTGAGGTTCCCACTTCCAGATCTCTGTCCCTCTCTTTCTACAGTTTAGTTGAAAAACTTTGTAGATCAGAGCAAGCGAAAAAGCAACATCGTGCTCACAATCCCCTGACAGGCTGGGAAGGAAATAACTCTACAGATGAAGCTGCGTGTGGGGGGGATCGCTAAACAAATCTCAAAGTGGGTGGTTTGGGGTGGGGGTGTCCACATAAACTGCCAAATATTTCCAACTGGGGTGCAGGGAGGGTGGTGGTGGGGTTAAGAGAAGCGAACAAAATAAAGAAAACCCAGACTTAACTGATGGTAGGAAGCCGGGGCTGATGGCAGTGGAAAGAAAAGTGCACAGAAAAAAAAAAAATCATAACAAAAAATAAATATAAATAAAATAAACCCCAAGAAGCCCGAAGAAGCCAGAAGTCAAGGCTTGTCGGTACAGTGTTTGCAGAGGGCAGAGGCTGCTCCTGTGAAGCCAGTGCATTTCTCGGGGCAGCCAGGCAAGGCCGCACCGCCGAAGGGGTACACGGCCGACTGTCCGAAGGGGTTGAGGGTGGCGGGCAGCGGGGTGCTCAGCGTCTGGCCCTGGTTCAGGTAGGCCACCAGCCGCCGCATCTCCTCCAGGGCCTGCGCCTGCATGAGGATGTAGTTCTTGGCCAGGAGCAGGGTGGCGATTTTGGAGAGTTTCCTCACCGAGGGGCTGTG
>JANHFX010004712.1:0-43420 GCA_027560015.1 Chloroceryle amazona
CCTTCCTTCCTTCCTTCCTTCCTTCCTTCCTTCCTTCCTTCCTTCCTTCCTTCCTTCCTTCCTTCCTTTTCCTTCCTCCCTTCCTTTCTCCCTTCCTCCCTTCCTCCCTTCCCCTTTCTTTTTCCTTTTCCCTTTCCTTTCCCCTCTCCTCCCACCCCCCCATCTTTCTCCCTTTCTTTCTTCCCCCTGTCCCCTTTCCTTTGAATTTATACAGGTGTAGATCAGGGGCATGTCTACAGTTCCACCTTATTCTCAAGTGCCATCTCACAGTGTAGGCATTAGGAGTGTTACCCCTGGGCTTTTCTTACACTGAGATTCATGTAACAAGTCAAAATACAGGTCAGATAAAAACGATGTGAAACTTGGAAAGCACTTAAATTAACTGTTACTCTCTGGCTTCAAGATAACTTGGGGATTTAGTAAATGGGTTAAGGAGTTTTCCCATCAAGGTCAGTGGCAGGAATCAGGTGCAAAGTGGTAATAACCACAAGGTGTTTTCTGGCCTACAGGAAGTCAATGAGTTTGGGTCTATGCTCCTGCCGCAGGGACAGCAGCATTGCAAAAAGCCTCTAATAACAAGTATGGAAGGGCTTTAGTGTTTGGGGATTTTTTTCTCTCTCTTAATTTTTTTTTTGATTTTTTTTTTTTGTCCCAAACAGGAAAATGTATGAATGAGTGCAAACAGGACTGTTTTCTCTGAAACAGCCTATCGAAGGACAAACTGTGTCCTGATGGCATGGTACTTGGACAATTCCTAGCGCCATGGGTCAGCGGTCAATGGATGTTGTCCTTAACCTTTGCAAAGTCCCTGTGATTATGAACATCCCTGATACCTGGAGCATGTGCCCTGTCATCACCTGGTTGAGTTTTAATACTGGAAAAATCTAGCTGTTTTCTTTTCCTATTGGAGAATCTGTGGGAAAACATTCCCAGAACTGGATGCTGAGTCTTCAGTGCCGACAATACTAAGAGATTGTTTTCCAAGCAGAAGTGCTGTGATATATTTTTCAGTATCTAACTCAACTCATCTAACCCTGGTTGTCCAAAATTAAGGCATCTGGCTAATGCTAAGACAGGTGGACACGTTCATTGGATGGTCAATCATCTTATTTAGACATTTATCATGGGATGGTATTAATTACACTCTGAGATGCACATACAGAAGAACTGTTTGCAAGTATTTCCATCAGTTGACTTGTAGGCAACTTGTCTGGGATTCACCCTTCTAATTTTAGCTGTCCATATTTAGTATTTCCATCAGATGATGCCCACTGTAGTAATGGAGACTGAGTCAATGCATTCAGTGGAGGTAGGGATATGAGTCATTGAACCTGAGAGAGGCACCCTCTTTAAGATAATATGAATCTTGTCCAGAGCTTCATCAATGCCACTGACTCACTTTCTTCTGAGAAGAGAATGAGCCTGGGATGAACTCTTCAGTAATCGCTTCCCTTGTGGAAACCCACAAACAGTTAGACAAATCCCATGTCATCCTGAAGGTCTGAGATGAGGTCAGTCTTCACTTCCTGGCCCCAGAGAGGTTACCAGCCTGCTATCCAGATAAACCACAGCCCTTGTCTGCTCTAGTTGCAAAGCATTCCTGTTATAAAGGCAATAATGCTTCTGACAGAGAGAACTCTAGCCACTACTGCTGAATGCAAATGAGGAAAAGATTTGGGAAAAGCTCTATAATGGTCTATCTGTTTCAGACTTCTTGGACTTTTGGAATTCAAGTTATAAACATAGTAATTAAATTGAAGCATACCCCAGACCTGTCTTGATTTCACACTGGCTTCTGGAGACAATTGAGAGATCTAACTTGACCTACAAGATCCCATATTACAGGTCCTTAAAAAGTTATATGTTATTCTTATGTGTCTACCATCAAGATGAACATGAGTTGAATACCCATCTGACCAGAAGAGGGAAGAAAGTTGGTGTCAGAGATTCACTTCTGTGCACAGCTTTTGTATGGCCCAGTTTATCCTGCATCTGTGGACCTGTCAGACCTGACGCAAAGCTCACCAGCTTGACATGAGTTGGCAAACCAGCAAGTCATGGGGCTCTCCTGTGAGTTTTTTGTTTCCTTGTTTCTGTGATTTACTCAAGGGTCACATATAGCTTGTCTAGATGCTGGTTTTTATTCCTGCCTGCACATCCATTTGTATCAATATTAATTGTTCTTTTTTGGGTTTTGGCTACTTCTTCTTTAATGGAAAAATGTAACTCAACCGGTGCCAAATTCTTGGTTCATGACCACAGACTGAGACTGCAACTCAACCCTGGATTATTACTGTTCATTTACAGATGATCAGTTGGGAAGATGGAGAGGCACTCTAGTACTGCTGCCAGCAATATGTTGATGGGCATTGCTGCCTTGCAGTGAGGCTTCTAGCCCCATTTGTAATCTGTCAGGGTGCCTACAAGGAAAAGCATCTGGCTCAACCTCAGCCTATCAAGACTGAGCGTATCCTGGCTTTAAAAAAAGAAAAGAAAAAAACTTGAGAAGCTCCCTTTGCCACTATTTTTTTTTTTTCAGAAACATCCTTTGTCACTGTATACCAATGATTTCTTTCATCTCCTGTTTATTTCAAACACTAATCCATAGCCTCATTAACACTACCTATAAAGCCACTTCATCCTGCTGGTCACTGGCAGACATCCTTCAGTGAGCAAGAGTACCGAGAGGGAAAGAAAAGAAGAAGAAACCAATACAAACAAGTTGCTATGGAGAAAATGAATAGCATGATCACCATGCACAGCATGACTTAAAAAGCATAAAGATATTTAAAGGAGGGGGGGAAAAACATAGGGAAATTTTGAAACAGATGCAGTATTTGAATTGACATCAGATGGGCATTTTTTTTCATCAGAGGAGATGAAGTTAAACTCTTTGTTTTTTTCTCCTTTTATCTTTCTCCTTCTCTCTCTCTTTTCTCACTCTCTATTTTATTTTTTTTCTTTAAAATAAAATAGTAGTCCAATAATAGTAAGAGTGGATAAAGTAAACTGGCAGGTATTAAGTATCTGGACAGGTAGCAAAAATAAAACCTCTGCAACTCCGTACTGTGAAAATTTTGGAGGGAAGAAGGAGGCAATTCACAGTTAAATTTTTAACCCACTCTGTGATTTTTTTCACCAACTTTCTTATTCAGCTACAGGAAAGATGGATATTGCTTGCAGCTTTCACTGACTGATTTCTTGTTTTGAATGGCTTTTGACTTCTGACCCAAAAGCAACAGCATTTCTACTTTGAACACAGCATCAAATTTTGGAATTAGTCACTGAAGTGTTAAACACACCTTGGGCTTCTCTCTGCATGCCCCATCTTCTCACATCTTCTGCTGAGGTCAGAAGAAGCTTGGGCATGCTCTGCATATTCTAAATCCTGCCAAAGCAAAGGTATATTAATCTTCCCCTTTGGTCCCCCCAGGATGTAAAAGTCTGTGCTCTAACTTTTATGTCCCACTGCCTTACTTCCCTCTGCATGATGCTATTCCTGTACCTGAATGTCTTTGAAAAACAGGGTTTTGTGATGCAGGTAGGAACACAGAAAATTAGGTTACTGTTTAACTCACATTTCCTTTCACTACATTTAAAGATCATAAGCTGGTTTTGCTCATTCATAAACCCTCCAAGATATCTTTTTAAATACTCAAGAAAACCTGACCCTTACTCTCTGTGTCTTTCATGTTACAAATTCAAAAAATTTCAAAGACTCTCTCATCTACCAGATACAAGAAGTAGCATCCATTGAAGGGGTCAAGCATCAGTTCCTTGCCATTGCTGATGGCAAGTGTTTTCCCATAGACCCACGGCATGTCGGAGACATCCATCTCAATGAACATCCCCCGGGTATAATTAACTGGAACATTACTGGAGAAGGATATCCCCAGGACAGTTTCAAAAGCCACATATTTTCTGTTTTTCCACATTTCTGGTAGGGAAAGCAAGAGAAAAGTAATTTTTATTTTTTTTTACTTCTACAATCCCATCACTATGCCTCGCCTTTTTGGGGAGCAGGAGAAGTCAGGTCTCTATGACCTTTTCTGTTCTTGTGCTGTTTTGTTGTTTGTTTTTGTTTTGTTTTTTTCCCAAAACTGACAAACAGGAATACAAATGCAAGGCTCCTCCAGAGACAAATCAAGAGCTGGAACTGAATCATGTACTATAAAGGCATGGATATTAACCTGGCTAAGGGCTATGCACTCTATGATCAAACACCATGTCATCAACTGTCAGCCCTCAGTTAGAAATCATCTAAGGTTGTTGTTGATCAAAAGCTGGGATTGAGCAAGGAACCAAAAAAAAAAAAAAAATAGGTCAACACCACAGAGGGCTGGTTGCTTCAGAAGGATAACCAGATTATTTTGTTAATTTCTCAGGAGACATAATTGTGGAGGTCACCTTCTTTCACCAATGTCTCTTCTCAATATGTTGGAACAATTTCTGGTACTCTCTGTGGAATTGTTACTGAGTTTAATTTAGTGTCATAAGTCTAAATATCTGAAGTATGTCCTCCTGGAAACAATAAAATACAGTAGAAACAGAGAATCAGGCAAAATGAAAACATCCTAAGACTCATTGCACCTGTCTGTCTCATACTTATTATCTGTAAAATAACCCAAGAGGATTAAAGAAAAGAGGAATATAATTTGACATTATTAATATCATCAATCAATCTTCACTTATGCTGAGATGCACATGTGCTTGTGTTCCTAGGTACAAGAATGTGCTTAAGTGCTCTGCTGCACTAGGTACATGAAGTCAAGTGACTGCACACATTAGAAAAACCCTGTTACATGAATTTCCCATTCTGTTACTCACTCATTAACACATTTCAGAGGAGAGGATAGAGCATGGAGTATTGATCAGACAGCTCCAGAAACACTCCATCAAGAAATGCAAGCTTTAAAAGTAGAATTTTTTTTCCAGATTTTAGCAAAGTTAGAGTAACCATCACATAAAATCACTGTCATGCTCCAATAGTTGATGGAGGAAAAGTCAAAGCACTTGTTACCCCGTAGCAGCAATGTGGGAGAGGATGAATTAATTTCTTGTTTTTTTTCTGATAACATTTCAGACTGACGACTTCTTTAACTTCTGCTCATGCCTTTCATTACACCTTTCACCTCTTCCTGAGCCTCAAGTTGAAGGTCTATTCCCTATGCCATGTTGCCAACCCCTTTTCACTAGATGAAAGATGAAACGAGAAACAACAGATGGATATAAACCAACAACGTAGCACAAAGAAGTCATGAGACAATCTGGTGCAACCATGCTCATGATATCCCTCCTTGCAGTTTTCTGAAGGCACTAATTTCTGTAGACAGATGCTTGGGAAAGGTTTTCAGAGGTAGGTGTACCGTAACACCCACAGCTTGGGAATCTCAGGACTAAAAGAGGATATTTTTTTCCCCTTATGTTCTAGAGCTCAGTGAAGTCCTACATCCTACACAGCATACATCTCTCCAGAGATGTTTTTCTATAGCTACCTGCAGTCTCCCTCCATTCCTCTCCTGCCCCAGTACTAGAAAGGTAAGTTGCAAGTCACAGCAATAACATTACTACCATGAATGGGTAATAGCTACAGGGACCTCACAGGCAAAAGAGCCTCACAGGCCCAAGCTGCAACAAGGAAAAACTGGTTAGACACTACAAAAAACTTCCTCAGCAGGACAGTAGTCAGTCTAGGAGAAGACCCTCAAGCAACCCACTGAGAGAGGGGGCCTTTGATCAGAAACCACTGATTCATCCCTTCTTGTGTCATACTGGGATCGTAACTGCAAAACACACCGTAACATCATCCAGTGCAATGAAAAAGGACAGCTGCAAATGTTCCATGAGCTCCATGACAATCATCTCCACATTAAAAATTGTTTGCTTCTGCTGCTTGGGCTGAAAACAGAGCTTGAAAGTCCTCCATGGGTTGGCATCCCCCCTGTCCATCAGCACCAGGGGAACACTGGTGCATGATTAGGAGTGGTGTCAGTCTTTCAGTGACTGCCAGGAACCAAGCAATAAAAAGCTTGAAAAAGATACAGTTCCCCCATCTTCAAAAAATTCAGATGTTTTGCTCGAGGCTATAATCGATAAGGCTACCAGCCTTATCTTTTGATCTGTGGGCACCTCCTAAGCTCATGGGAGATGGTGGGCATACGAGCTGCTTTTCATTTAGAGTGAAGGATGCATATACTTGCTCTTTTCCACTTTAGTGATATGTGAAACCGTAGAAGGTGCTTCTGATGTCTGGGCCATCCTAGTGAAGTTGAAGGTGAAGTTTAACTGTGGTTGTCCAGAGGTTTCCCTGGAAACTGAGGAACAGCACAATAGTGGAGAGTGGCTTGAATCGCTGCTCAGTACCTGTCTGGAGCACAAAACCAGGAAAAGTAATGAGAAAAGGCAGAAGAAGACAGAGAGAACCTGGTACCATGGTCTTGTGAAGGAGCTAGTAGAGGGGAAGAAAACATTTATGTTTATTCAAGGTCTACATGGAAGCTGTCTCAAAAATTCATTCTCCTTAACTTTTGCTTCCATTCATTGAAAATAGGAACACACCCCAAAATTCACTCATCCCACTAGAAACAGCCTGGCAGAAGTCCCTAATACCATCAAACTGGCTGGATCAAAAGATATTACATCAAGATCTCAGGTGGAAAAGAAATGCAGCAAGCATTTCCTTCAGCACAAACATGGCTAGAATTTGCTTCATAGGCAGGAGAGTATCTCTCCATAGCTCGTTATACTTTCAGACCATTGTGCAGGCAGGCAGAAACATGCATACCACTACAAATTCACAGGAGGAGGTACTCCTTCCTTACACAAGGGAGTCAACTTGGTTGCAGTCCAACTGCAAATCTAGGAAAAAGAAAAAGGTAGTTCATCATTTTAACAAAGTGCTGGCTTCCAATGAAAGTGTTGGAGAGTTTTTTGCAGAGAGTTGGGGTGAGGAAAGTAAATGAACTATTTCAGATGCCTAATGTTCATGAGATAGAAAGATCAACCCATCAGGAGCTATTTAATCATAGGACCATAGAATCATAGAATTGTTTGGTTTGGTAGAGACCTTTAAGATCAAGTCCAGACGTTAAGACTGCCAGGTCACCACTAAACCATGTCCGTCAGCACCACGTCTACACATCTTTTAAATCCCTGCAGGGATAGGGACTCCACCACTGCCCTGGGCAGCCTGTTCTAGGGGTTGACAATCCTTTTGGAGAAGAAATTTTTCCTAATGTCCAACTTAAGCCTCCCCTGGTGGAACCTGAGGCTGTTTCATCTTGCCTTATGGCTTGCTGCTTGGGAGAACACACCAACCTCCAACCTCACTACAATCTCCTGTCAGGGAGTTGTTCAGAGTGAGGTCTCCCCTGAGCTTCCTTTTCTCCAGGCTGAACAACCTACTTCCCTTAGCTGCTCCGCACAAGACTTGTTCTCTAAACACTTTACCAATGTTGTTGCCCTTCTTTGGACATGTTCCAGCCCCTCAATGTCCTTCTTGTAGTGAGAGGCATTCATGGGAGATCTATCTGTCTACACCTATCTCTGAGTTATGAATTAATGAGGTGCTTAGATTAGAATATAGGAGCTGTAATGCAAGAATGAATTAATACATCATCAAGGTACATTTTCAAAGTGGCCAACAGTTAGCTGCACTTGGAAAATGGAGTGCCTTTATTTTCTCTGTTTTCCTCAGACACTCCTGAAGTTTTCTTACTCATTTTCATATCTACAGGTTGATGACCCATTTAATCTCTGTACAAAATACAAGGTTTTTCTGTTTGGCCCCCTCCCTCTTAGAGATGCTGCTGGGAAGGGCAAGCACAAAAGAACTTTCTGTGGTTGTTCTTCTCCTACTCTCATCACCTAACACCTTTAAGGGAGTTGCAAATCCCCAGAGAGGGTCAAGATTAATTTGAAAGACTTCCTAAAGGCTTTGCACAGTTGCTTATGTAAGAGGAAGAACCGCTAAATTTGCCACACACTGTACTCAATTTTCACCACTGATAACCACTCCTTTTCCTTTCAAAACAGCAACAGAAGTTTAATTTCATTAGTTCAAAGGGTATAAAGGCATTCACAGAAGACTAAGTGAACAGTAAAACGGAAATGCAAAAGCAATCTAAAAACTTAGCGACACTAAAGGGAGTTAAACTCTTTGGTGTAGACCAGAAACTTCTGGCAAAAATCATGAAAAGTGATGCTGGGAGAAGCTGGAAAAGATAATGGCTCTACCTAAAAACCTTTATTCCTTTTATGAAACAGGTGTCAAGCCTTCAGGTCTTGTTCAGTTTCTCACTGAAGAGAGCTACCTAATGTAGCATTAAAGTCTAGAAATGTCTTCTGCAGTAGTAATGCTTAATATTAGCATGGTATTAGCTTTTTTCTTTTTTTTTTTTTTTTTTATTCCAGAAAGAGCAACACTTTTTCACTGTATGTATAGCTGAAGAAGAGACTCAGGCAAACACTCCAAATTAGACTTCTGCTATTGATTTATGTGACTATTACTCAGGTCCCATAATGACGGGACTATAAAACTTAAAGAGACAGAGATAGCTCAACCTCTTCCTCACTGATCATCTGCACAGCACACCAGAACAACTCGGTGTCACATTTAAAGAGTTTACCTTGGTCACAGGATCACATATATTCTTCTTGCTTATGCAACAACCAGCCTGCTTGTCTTTGACCTTTTCTCCATCAAAATATTCAGGAGAAGCCCTTAAAGTTTTGGGGAAAGCTTTTCAACGGCATTTTGCCTTAAGTGAAACTGAAGGAAGATGCATTGTCAGCAATACCCGAGGAAAGCTACTGAGCACTTTGCTTTGCTTCGTGTAGCATGGACCACAAGTGAGCAATGATCTAAACCTTGCCTGGGTAAGTAAGTGCCCAAGAAATGTTACCAAGGGCATGTAATATTGAATTCTGAACACAGGTCAGAATCTGGAGAACTTCAAGAGTCCTAAGGGTGTGAAAATGAAACTATAGAAAATACAAATATTTAAAAATACATTTACAAAGAGTCTGTGTCAGAGGAAAGAAGCCAAAGGCTGAAATTAAAGATTCACTTATTTTTTCCTTTTGCCTTGTAGCTTTGGAGGACTACTAGTCGAATGGAGATGCTGTTCTCATAGAATATACCTTTGGCTTCAATACCACTGGCTGCAGCTGGATAAGAAATGAATGACAAAAGCCCACTTTGGGGGAACAATAGAAAACAGCAGAAGATAGTTTTGTTTAAGCAGCGGGAGAAGAGCAGGCACTGTCTCCAAGAAGAACTAGTTTCCAGGTTCTAAGTGGAATGTGAATGTGAGACTAACATCAGCAGGACTTCAGCTGATGAGATTGCTTTGTAATTGATGTCTTTCTTCTGTTTCACAATGCACCCTCGTTCAATCCAGCTGTTACTTCATTAGACCAAATGGTGGTGAAAATCTCTGTGGATAGCCTACATCTGGTCCATGAATGTGTAATTACATTTCTCTGTCAGCACAATATGAAAGTCCAGGTAACTATGACATTTGGAATCTAAGAAGATGTGTTTTCTATGTTAAGTTAAAAACAAAGAAATAAACAAAGGTTTCTAGAATCAAAATAAGAATGTGTTCCAGTTATCAGCTGTTTGGAGGATGAATTTTCATTGAGCTACCTTACTCAGCTTGCTGTTGGGAATGAAGAAGAGTGAAAGATAAAAAAATGAAAGAAAAGTGTTCTCAGAAATATTCTATACAGAACCACTTCTTTGGGGATCATGAGAACGTATATCTGCCTTACATCCTTTCAAAATCCATCATGTTTATCAGGTTCAAATTAACCTGTTTCAAAGCAGAGTTGGAACTATTACTTTTACTAATATGCACAAAACCGATAACAAATAAACCTGAATTTTTAAAATATTTAGACATTAAGTTGTAAATGGTGACAAATTTTTGATTAAACCTGTTGGTAGAACATAATTTTTTTGCAACACCATGAAAAGTAAAATATTTCCAAGTATACATCTATCCAGAAGGAAGCAGAAACTTCAGCCTCAGCCGTCTTCTCTAAAAGAGATCAAAACAAGAATCCTGAATTTGGGTGTTCAGAGATTTTAAAACAATTCACCTCCAGATCTGACATTTGCAATTCTGACCCAGGTCGGCATTTTTCAGAAAAGCATGATCTGAATTTTATGCTCAGAATAATGCCCCAAGCAGGCTCAGCTCCATTCTAAAGAGCTCTGTTCTTTGCTATGGAAGAAAAAAAACCAACACATTTCAGGGAAAATAAGTCAGAGTTTGAACCTCTGCCTGAAGTTCAATCTTACCTTTGCTGGAGGTCCTGAAGTTCACTCTCATTTCCCTCCCATACACATATCAATTTTTAATTGAGCAAGGAAGGCTGCCTGTACTGCTGAGATCTGGAACTGAATTAGATGAGTTGAAATCATCTAATCAGACTTGCTTTTCTGCATAACATCAACTTGCCTGTTCTGGTTGCCACATTCTTGCTGTCTGCCCCTCTGGTAAGTATATTATGTTCACTACCATTCCTTTAATGATGTGCAAGGATTCATGGTCTGGGTGTCTGGAGATATGACCTTTGTTTCTCCTCAGCACCAGTAACTCTGGGTGAGTACTATAAAGTTCTTCTGTACAGAAATATGGTGGAGATGGGTGGATGGATGGGTGGGTGGATGGATGGATTAATCCTTGTATGACATTTGAACTGGGGTCAACACAATTTACTGGGCAGGGTTATGAGAGCTAACTCAAATATGATTTTCCTGTTATGATACCAATTGTCATTTAGGTAATGATGACTCTCTAGTATTCAGGCAGCACCTTCTGGCCACTGGTGCACATGAAATTGCAGAGCTACTCCACAGAAGTAGATACATGAGATGTCTGACTGCACAAGACTATGCATCTGCCACCAAGTGAAATGAATGAAAGGGCAAAGGCTCCAGCAACGCAGTTGGCAATTGCTCAGCAGCAAGCTGGTGAGCAAAGGGGCAGACACAGTCCTCATTAGACTGGAGGGGTGGCGGGGACACAAAGATTTAAACCATGTGGACTCCTAGTTTTACTAAACACAGCAAGACTCCCAAAGACATCTTTCCCTCACTTCGCTAAATCAATGCCTAGAGAAGCTGGATCCTTGTATATCAGGAAACGAAGCCTTAAATATCCCCCCACACACTTTTATTATACAACTCTGGATCCACCCGTTAGAAGCTTTTCCAGGTACTTTCCCAATCTGTTCATTCTCTTCCCTGTACAAAGATGCATCAATTTATGCCCTTGCTCATTACCAGCCTGACTTACCCCTGTGTTTATGCAGCTTGTATCTTTGACCTTTCCAGTGATTTCAACATTTGTGGCATTTTCTTGCATTAGAAGTTCCACAATCCCCTTTTCTGTCCCATACTCACTTGCCTTTGTCCTCGCCTAGGCTTTTATTCTCCTAACAATCACCCCAAAGGGGTCAGCAACCCCAGCTCTGGGGAAACCTGGTTTTGTAAAGGACTTGAGAAACTCACAGTTGTTTCACCTTTTAAGTTTTATTGATCTCCACAAAAAACTCCGCTGCTCTGTTAAGGGTGTTATGTGGATGAACACACACAAATGATTCTAGCCAAAAGAGGAGAAAAAAAAAAAAAAAGAAAAAAAAAAAAGAGGAATGCTGGATATTTTTAACTGTTTAATGGGTAAAAATGACTTACAAAATCAGAACTGCACATTTGCTTCCAACACACAGTGTCATATCACCACCTTTTGAAGTCTCTTCCTGCTCCTTTTGGGAGCTCCTGCTCTTGAGATCTGTCCCTGCTCCTTGGATTGGTTTGTGGTTCAAGAGAGAGCTTTGAAGTGCCCAGAGATTGCACAGATAAGCCTAGAGGAAATTTCAGACCTGTTTTCACATTACATAACTGAGCTGCACGCAAATATTAAGGATCCCATCTTTAACAAGACATCTGGAGAAGTCTATGGGAGGAACCACATTATCTTTGGCACCTCCTCTGTTCCCTAGAGAAAGATGGGCATAAGAAGTGACTCAGATCTAAGCTGGGCTGAGTCATCCCTTGAAAGACAGTGACCTTTTGTGCTGAAACCCTCAAATCCTCATCACTAGAAGGATAATAAACTTCCTGTCCTTGCTTCTCTATGTGTTCATCTCATCTTCTCAGACTGCAGGTTCCTTGGAAAGGAATTATCTCTGAGTAAATATTTTAAAGTGTCTCAAAGCATAATGTAGTCACATTTTAGTCAATAATATGAATTAGAAAGCAAACAGCAAACACCCTGGATATTTAATAATTGGGTTTGTGTCTTGAAAGATCTGCCCTGAAAACTTTGTCAGCCTTAGGGAAGCTTTAGTGCAGGTGTGCATTCACCCAGCCCAGCATCCAGCAGAAGTATGGACCTCCACAGCATGTTTATCATTACATTTTAGTACAATTCAGAAACTTAGAGCAAAACAACAGAGAAAGTAATTCAGGTGGGTGCATCAGAGATGAAAGAGTAGAGGAAAAAATACATAAGAGGTGAAGAAAGAGACAACTAATTGAAGGAACAAACTGAGAAGACATCATTGTAGGTCCAGCTACTGAGCTGTGCCACTCAAAAACTGATTCTGCTCATGTCACAGTGTCACTGGTACCCACTGAAGCATGGTATTATTAGGCATAAGTATGCACCAGTCTGCTGTCATCAACAAGTGAGGTCAGGTGAGCCATATGTTAGAATAATTTTACAGATGACAAAAAAAATTACACTTGTCCTTCAGATATAAACACAGAGAATGTTCCATCAGGATCTTTCTTTTTCTTTGGCCAATTTAGAAGTTACAGAAGTTAGTAATTTAAGGAAACTATTGTCTCTTAATCTCTAGTCTGGAATAAAAAGCAAATCAATATACAATTAACAGCAAAAATATACTTGAATAAAATACTCTTTTCAGGTCCAGAATTACTCGAAGTATTTTTTTTTTCCCTAGAATAGAGCCAAGGAACAAAAACTATGCCAATGTCTCTTAGTATCCAGCAGTTTCCTCAGAGGTGTCAAGGGTTAGGGCTGGGCCAAGCACTAGATGAATGATAGATGCTCTCCATTAACCCCTCTCCCTTCCCAAAGGGGAAGAGAAAGGGAAGAAGGGAGTGAGACTTATAGATTGGGAAAGAAAACTAAAGAGCTTTAATGAAAATATTAACAATAAAATGAAATATAAACATTAAATGTATACAAAAACATTATTGAACCCAACCTTCCCCGATGGCAATTATGTCACTATCACCACTAATGCTGTGGAGCAGGCACTGGGGGAATCACAGAATGGACTTGGTGGCAGATTCAGGAGCTGGATTCTGGAACTGGAGTCAGAAACACACAGATTGGGATCGAAGGCAGAACAGACATGAGCCACTGAAGAAGAGGCTTGACCCTCATGATTGCTCAGTTTTATACTGACTGTGATGTACGGGGGATGGAACACCTTCTCCCCACAAGTGTGGTCTGTTGCTGTCTGCACCCCCAACGTAGAACACAAGATTTAGCTGTGACCTTGGTGTCTACAAGAGCAAGGATAAGCAAAAGCCTTTCTGCACACACCAACCCTTGGTAGTAACTCTAAACATAGAGCATGATCCCTGCTGGAAGCAGAGACTGTCTGTGAAAATCTGCTGTTAACTTCAGACAGTGCAGGGAGTTAGAAGACACTGAGCTGAAAAGTAAAATGACTGAAGACACTGAAGTTAGAAGACACTGAGCTGAAAAGTAAAATGACTGAACAGAATTAGTTCTGTTCTAACTCAAACCAGGACAGGAGGGTAAAGTGTTTGCTACTCCTCATCCCTTTTCACTATACCTACTGCAGTCTTCAAACCCTTGTTTTAATCCGTACCAGCCTGTGAAACTCATACCATTTTATTGTCCCCTTCTTCCTTCTGAACAGCTCCTGTGGTCACTGTCCTGGGTAGTCCTTGCTGTCCCTTGCAGCAGGTACTTTACTCTCTTCTTTATTCATATTCCCTTCACTCTATTGACAGTTTTAGACTTGTCTTCACAGGAAAACATAGCTTGCACTGGTGAGACTGTGATTGTCTCTCCTTGTTCATCTCCCCAGTAGCTTCTGAACTCTTTGACTCATTTCAGGCAGTTCTCAACAAACACATACACTTGGAAGAGAGTCAGCACTCCCTTCTAAAGACATGGCTGTTGCATGTCAGCTTTTATTAGAAAACAAGGAGTCCACATCTGAGAGGTATTATCAGAACGATATTAGGAATACTCACAACTGAAAGGAAAGCTTTATTAATGCCCTGGGCCAATCAAGAGTGACAAATCCAGGGGATGTCACTGATCAAAGAGGTATGGTCTTACCATATCTTCCTCCAGTATTTCAGTATGCTCACCGATGAAAGGTGCAGTTTGCTGCTAGATTAAGAAAATCAAAGACTGGTTTTGCGTTGTGACCAAAAGGGACATTCCCACTTGCTTGGCAGGATATCCCTGGCATTGCGTTCACACAGCCTCCAGAGTGTCACCTCTGACAAGTGTGCTCACACACAATGGCTGCTCCGCTCACTGATCCAGCAGAAAAGCAACACAGAAAAGGCAATCATTTTCAAAGAGAAGAGACACAGAGAAACCCATCTCTGCTCATGTCCATGGGAAGAACAGCATGCCTTTCGTAGCTGCATGTCAGGCAGCAACTTAAGCCAACTTAAGGTCACAAACTGACAGTTTCCTGCAAGTTCTACACAATGATTGCCCTTCTTTTTCCTAAAAACGTAGGGTTTTACACAAAGCTGTGTACACACACACAGAGTAAGTGGTGGGAAGGGGTGTTTGAAGGCAAAGCTGGTACAACAGAAGGAGCATTAATGCGATTTCATGGCCAGTGACATTTCATATTATATCTTCTCTGATTGCATCCTATCTACACCACTCCCTCTCTGCAGTTTCCCCAAGCTGATTCCTTGTGGGGACATTGTCCTGGTGCTGTAGTCAGCAGCCAAGGAAGGTGTCTGCTATCTTGCCCACCCCATGGGCACCATACATATCTCAAGTCTATAGTGAGAACACAGCTGATGCTTCAGTGGTCATGAGGTGTCCTGCAGTGTGAGGAAGACCACCATGGTACATTAAAGGACTTGTTGGTTTGGAGAAATGGTTGCTGAGGGGAAACAGGAAAAGCCTACAAAATCATGAGGGACCAAGAGATCCTCAGTAAGAGCATAATCATTTTACTCCCTTCTTATATAAGAAGACAAAGAAACCATCACAAACACAAGAAGATGCTTTTTCACATAAATTTTGCTAAGCTGTGGAGGTTCTTTGCTGGATGATGCCACTGGTGATTGCATGGGTTTTAGAAGTGTTTTGAAAAATTCAGAGGAGAAAAATCCACAGTGCTGCCTGGTATCATCACACCAGCTCTCATTCAGAGCACTGTCAGGGTTGAGGTACCCCAGGAATGTATTCCAGTGCACTTATCCTACTCTTGCCCTCCCCTTGCTATCTGCTTTGGCTGTTCAGGGGGCTTTTGCTCCCACCTATCACAGCAGTCATGCCATCCCAGGAAAAGACACCTTCACAGAAGTCTGCAGGATCCCACAGCAGGAACTGGTTAATTTTCTGCTCCACATCATTCCCCAATACAATTAGGGCTGCCCCTTTCTCCTTGGCAGTACCCCTGGCTCTCTTGCCTCCTCCCAAGGCTCTCTTTACCTGTCCCCTGCAGGCAGTGAACCTCCAGCCCCCCGCCCCCCTCCTTACCTTCCCCTTTAGTCCCCTCCTTCCCTCACTGCTTTTCTTGCTGCTGTCATGTTTTCCACATCATGCAGCCCACCCCAGCAAAGAGTCTCCAAACAAAGGGGCAGATGTTAGGCTTGTTGCCCGCCAGCTTCCCCAGGTGCTCCCAGGACTTCAGCAGATGCTGTGATTTATTTATTTATTTATCTTTATTTCCCTCTTAACCCCTCCAGCTTTTCTTGAATGATTGTCAGTAACAGGGTAGGAACTTGGTCTCCAGGAGAGCTGTAAAACAGAAAGGGAAGTGTTAAAATTCAGAGTGAGGCTGTTTCCCTGTTTCCCCCATCTCTTTCCCCCTCCTGTCTCTCCTCCTGCCCTTTCCTACAGCCAGGGCGGGAAAGAAATGCATGACCCATACAAGGATGCAGCTAATCTGCCCCATGTAGCTCGCGCCCACCGGCACCACAACCAGCTCCCCCACCACCCCACCAAATGACAAAGGAACCTCGATTACTGACTCACCGTGTCAGCCGAAGGACGGGGGGGAACAATAATGCATTGCTTTCGTTTATAACAGTGGGTTCTGAGTCTGCTGGGAGATTGGCTGGCATTTCGGCAGCTGAGGGGGCTGCCCCGTGTCTGAGCTGTCACACTGACTCACCTGCCACAGCAGCAGCTCTGAAAGGCACCTCGGGAGGAGTGGGAGAGGGAGAGTCAGGGGATGGAGGGAGATGCACACCCCACAGACACACAGAGGGAGGGTGTCTGCTCCCCGCAACCTTCCCTCTCAGTTCTACCCCACAGATGCACACATTGTGCCTTTTGGGTGTCGCTCATTCTTCTCCTCCATTCAGAAACAGTATGAAAAAGCAGCTTCTCAGACCTTCCCAACTCCTCATGCACATCTGTTGCAGGGTATTGCAGCATAAGGAAGTCCAAAGTAAGAAAGACAACTGTCATATCTGACCTGCTGCCTCATTTCACCAAAGCACTTTTTGAGGGCAGAGGACCTATGCAGGAGTACACAGCACTGTTTTTTTGTGTGCTGGACGTAGCCTTGGGACTGGAGCATTTTTCCTTCACCAGGGGATGACTGTGACTAGGACAAGAGGCAAGGGGCACAAACTGGAAGCCAGGAGGTTCCATCTGAGCATGAGGAAAAACTTCTTTGCTGCGATGGTGCCAGAGCCCTGGAAGAAGCTGCCCAGAGAGGTTGTGGAGTCTTCTTCTCTGGAGAGTTTCAAAACCTGCCTCGACATGATCCTATGCAATTTGGTCTGGGTGACCCTGCTTGGCCAGGAGGGCTGGACAAGATGACCTCCAGAGGTCCCTTCCAACCCCCATCATTCTGTGATTCTGCGACCATCTGTGGTCAGTGGATGGTGAGTCATTGCAGTTCATTGCCTGAACATGAGGCAGAAGACAAACTCTGAGGCTGTTTCTACAGAAGCTTCGAAGTAGCTTTACAGTATTCATGAGTGATTCCAGCAAACAATGGAGACAATCAGTGTTCATGGTATTACCAACAGCCTTTTCTTTTTGAAAATTTCTTCAGTGATTTAGAACCACAGAGAGCCAGGTGGCAGGAGGTTGAGTTCCTCTTTCTGCCTTTGGTGCTCTTTGGTGCCTTTTGGTTCCTCTTCCTGCCATGTTATTCCTCCTTCCTTTTTCACCCTATTGTTTTTCATCCTATGTCTGGCCCTTCCTCTTCCAGCCTGTCTCCATATATGCTTTCCTCCATCCGTGCTGCTTCCTTCTACTTTTGCAAGTCCCCTGTGTGAAAACAGACATCTGAATATCTGACTTTTGCATTGACTAATCATCTGAAAATAAATGGGGAAAAAGGTGATTACTCCTATCTTTTTCTCCCCACTTTATCCCATGAGCAGGTGACATCTTCATTAAAACTTTTTCCACTGCTGAGAGCCCATTCAGCTACCCTCACAGGCAATGGATCCAGTTTCTCCTCTGAAGGTGTGTAAATGCAGGACTGAGTGGAAAGGGACAGCTTCAGTAAAGGATTATCAAGAAATCAGTAAGGAAGGATGAGGTAAAATGCCTCTAGGTCTGCGATCAGAGAAAGGAGCATCAGTGGTGCAGAGGAGTGATAGGTAAAAGGTAATTAGCAAGAAAATGTGATGTTAACCATTATCATCTTTTAGTGTTCTACCACCTGTCTGGCTACAGCACCTACTGCCCCAACAATGAACCCTTGTAGAGATCAGCCTTGGGTCACACAATGAGGTTTTCATGTCTGTTTCCATCTCCTAAATGCTTCCAGATTAATAAGAGTTATGAAAAATAATTGATAATTGTCATACACTGTGATAAACTTCCCCTCATTTCCAGTCTTCACACTATCCACAAAGCATCTGTATCTCAAAGACATTATTGCTCAGGACATTAAATCCCAAAAGAAGAAATCTAATAGTATACAAGCTGCAAACCACAGGACACCCATCCAACATAAGCAAAAATGCAATGAAAGGAAAGTGAAAGAAACCACTAAGTCCAAGGAATTTTATTTCCCCTTACAGTACTGTGAGCACATATTGAAGCTGTTTTGTTTCTCCCAACATAGAGGACTTCAGTGTTTGATTTATACTCCAGGGTCTTGTTTGCTGCCTTGCTTCTGAATCTGGCTTGAATGGCACGGTTACAGTTGTTTCACTCCTGGCAAAAGAAAAAGAAAGGAAAAAACCAAACCAAACCAAAAAAGTTAAAAGGAAAAAAAAAAAAAAAAAGGAAAAAGAAAAGAAAAGGGAAAGAAAAAGGAAAAGGAAAAGAAAAAAAGGAAAAAGAAAAGGAAAAGGAAAAGGAAAAGGAAAAGGAAAAGGAAATGAGAACAACACAGATGAGTTCAAAAGTTTGCAGAAGTGTTGGGAGCTTTATGTTCATTTCCAAGGGTTGCTCCTTTCATTTCTAATCAATATTGAGCTGGGAAGTAATCCACAGGATTGATGTACATTCTGTGCTGAATTATTTCATTTTGTCTTTATTGGAAAATCATTTCAAAGGTGTTTCTTGGTATTTGGTACTGTTCCCTCTGCCTTTGACACACTGTATTTGCCTAGGAAGCTCTGCATAGAGAAGACAAACAGAGTTAAAATCATCAGGAAAAAGTTGAAGTACAGAGTAACCCTTCCAAAAGAGGGAACAGGGGAAGATGAGGCAACCACATGGCAAAGGGAGAAGCAAGATGTTTTCACACTGGGCAGTGTGGCTTAGTAGCTAGAGGTCAGCTAGTTTTCACTTGGGTCTACTTTTTTTGTCTGGATGATATTTTCCACAAGTGTTGGTGTCTCTGTCTTACTGGATGATGGTTTGAACCTTTTCCTCTCCAGGCCTCATCTTCATCTTCCCCAGTCAAGGGGATGGGAGCTGCTCATACTTTCCTGTGCTAACTCTATGGCTTATATTGTACAGGAGCTATCACCAGAGCCCAGTATCCCCATGTCAATATTTTATATGCTTTCTCTGATATGAAAAGTTATTTTTAGCAAAGGGAAGACACTGGCTGGCAGCAGAATAGTTCACTTTGTTTAGCTCCTTATCCAAACAGGCAATTTGCTAAGCAGAGTTATACTTTCTTCAAGGAGTCTTAGGTCAGGTATTTTACTGATGTGTTACCAAGCTGGTCAGAAAGAAACCGTGATGTAAGTGAAAAACAGTGTGCTTTTGAAAGTCAAATTTACTTCCACTGCCCGGCCAAGTGCTTCTCTGCACAGTGTTCTCACAGCTCACACCTCTGCTCCGGCAGAAAAACCTCCTGGCTCTGCAGAAATGCACTATTCAGCATGGGACTGTGGTCATCTCTTCTGTGCCCCGGTCTCTGCATTAACTCACCAATGCTGGGCGTTGACCTGGGGACCTTTTCCAGTAATATAATGAGTGGTCTGGCAGCAGGAACCCACTGACTGATGACTTTCCAAGGAAACCTGGAAGCAACAAGTCCATGGAGAGGTGACAGGGAAACAAGAAGGTCCTTCCCTTCCCCTGCTTCCTGCTGCAAGTTCTGATTTGTGGGATCAAATTGCCAGGTACTTTGCTGTCCATCCTTGCTCACAAATCTCTTTCAGCATGACTTGCTTCCTATATTCTCTTTTACATTACATAGACACATATGAATTTATTCCTCTTTATCACTCCACATACAACCTCATTTTAGTCTTTTCTGCCACCAGTTCTAAATTCTGAACCTTCTCATCTACTTTTCTTGCTTTGCAGGTTGATTCACCCTCTAGTGCTTCAGGCACCTTTAAAAAAGAAGTCATTAATATATTAAAAGCTAACTTTTATAACTAAGATAATTAAAGACTCTATGGGTCCTGTTTCTATTCCATCCTCTATGCTATGCCTGACCTTCTGCTTGCAGGTTTTTTACCTGGTTTCCAGTCCACTCGCCAGTGGAAATAAATTCAAACTTCCCTAAATTAATGCATTGAGGAAGTTTCATGAGACACACAGACCTTTTGACATTCCTTGGGTCTAGATTAACCCTTCAGGCAGCAGAAAATTGTTTCTTAGATTAGTTTGTTGAATTGCTGTTCCTCCTTTTCTTGATCTTTGTTGATAGATGGATCTGGTGGTGCTGTTTATTTCTTTTTCTGATGGATTTAGAGCTTGTTCCAGAGGAAGCCCAACGTATGAATGAAGTGCCAATCAACATCCCCACCAGCTGGCTTCTGAATAATCGAACGTTTGCCATGCATAACTAACTCACATTTGACAAGGATGTCCTGGGCAACCAACCCAGCAGAAAGTCTACCATGTTCTGCCTTCCTAGACCGCTCACCAGGTCCCCAAGAAGTCAGTAAATCCTTTGTTAGCCACCACAGAAGCAGCTATCAAGCACTATAGAAAGACACAACAAGATGACCTTCTTGCCTCTACTGGTGTCAGAAGCAACATAAGAAGTTTCTCTCCCACACACAGTATTTGACTCTCTGCTTCTTATCCCACTGGGAATGCAGGCACAGCACACGCCCCCACATGCATTGCAGTCAGTAAAACACACTAGGCAAGATGCTGTTACCTAGGCAATGGTTATCACAAGTCTCTGGAAAGGGAGGCAGACGTACAGGACAACGCAGGCTTGAAGAAAGCAAAAATGAAGCCAATAGAAGAGATCAAACTGAGATATAAGGCCTGAAATGCTGTGATACTGGCAGATGCTGGTACTGGGAGATTAAGCGTAAGCCTTTTTTTTTTTTTTTTTTTTTAATGTTAAACACAATTCTGTAATGGACAGAAAGACTTTGGCTTTTTGATTTCTTTACCAGCCTGAGAAATGCTGCCAGCTTGTAGGTCTGTGATCTAACATTTGCAGAAGAGCAGGCTGCTGGTCAGACTTCCTACAGAGCCATGGCTGGCCAAAATTTTTGTCCAAGGCTCATCCTTCACACAGTTGGAGCTCAGCAGGATCCATAGGATGCTTCCTGAAGGTTGTTTTTTTTATGATCTCCCATGGCAGATGCATCTCCTCTCTCACTGGTCTTCACCCTAGAGGAGGTCTCTCTAAACCATCCCCCAAAGGAGGAAATAATGAGTTCATAGCATAGCCTTCATGAAACAGAAATTTACCTGGAAGTAATCCCAGGTGTTGCAGTCTCTCACCTCCACACTGCCCACTGACACTTGTTTCCAGTGTGAGCTACTCTCTGCAGTCGCTGGTGCAAGAAGAGTTGAGCCCGGGCATCAGTATATGGCTCACACAGGGATAACTCAAGAGTACAACTGCAGTGCTAATGAGCAGTTCTGTGAAGCCTCAAATCTTTTCAGAGGCAAGATGTGAACTACTGGCATGTTCTCATGCATGTCAATAGTATTCTGTACTGAAATCAGAATGAAACAGTCCTGCTCCAGCAAAATCACATGGCTGGGAATAAGATCAGCTACGAACTCAAGTCCTGTGAGATGTCCTTTGCCATTTAAATATTTTTTTGCTGGGCCTGTGTTTGACAAAATAATGTAAGTCAACAAATTCAACAGTCCTCTCTTTGGATATGAGACGTAGCTAAAAAAAATCCCACATGCAGTGTTAGCACCTTCAAAAAAAACCTGCTAGCTCCCCTTGTGCTCACATGGTCACCATGGTCAGGCAGAAAGTTAGTAGTACATGAAATGCCAGCACAAGTTTGAAATCTTTCCTCTTCCTCTTCAAGCATTGCAAGGAGTGAAGCTTATGAAAATATAGGAAAGGAAAGATTGGAAAGTGGGGAGACAATGCTCTGCTTGGAGGTTTCATTGTCAGTTGCTTTCAAATCAACATGAAGGGAAATGTGGACTTAAGAGAAAAACAAAACAAAACAACAAAAACAAGCCACACATCCCACACATGTAAAAAATGCCAATACTTCCCTTCCCTGGCAGCTCAAGTGTCACAGGGAGGGGATGGATTTCACTTGCATGCAACATTTCCTGTGTCTGCCTCCCCACAGGGTCTTTGTGGATTTGTGAATGGGGAAGGATGTTGTGTACAAAGGAGATCAAGCTGCCTGGGTGGGAAAGAGATGGGGGATGACCAGAGAGAGGGGAAAGGAGAAGGGAGTAACAAAGGGCACACAAACATCTTACACCAAGTAGAGGCGTTTGGAGCACTTAAGCATTTAAGCCCCTTGCAGGATTGTTTATTCTTTCCCAAAATAAGGTTGATGACTGGTGGCCAAAATGGCATGTTGCTGGTTACCAAGGTGGTGGAGAGAGTAAGATGGGGACAGAATGATTAATTTCCTATGCATGGACTGAAGGGAGATCCAGCATGGCAGAAAAAGGGAGGCCTTGCTAACACAACAGTGTGGTTGTCCTTGTGATGGACAAACTAGACAAGAATCCTTGGCATAGCTCAGTACTACCCATGATTTGCTGTGCAGTAAGGCAGTAGTAGCCTGGAGAGAGCACTGGGATCCCTCCTGGAGTTAAAGCAAGCACAGGCAAACTCAGCCTGAGAGATTTTTTGGGAAAGAGGTTACTTAAAATCAGGAAATCTACTGTAATCAAAATCTGTTCAATGTCAGTTTACCTCAGCCTCTTCTTTTAAACAGTAATGGTAGATGTGAAAGCAGTGGGAACAAAGTACAGGGGTTGGATCTGTGGTATCTGACCTGAACTGGGCTTTTGACATGTACAGAAACCCCATTTTTCCAGGACATCCAGGATATTCCTCTTGTTGAACACTGAATCCAAGGAAATTTTTTGTCTGTAGGTAATCTAGAGAAAATACAGTCCTTTCCAAGACAAGCTCTTGAACTAACAAAGTCAATAAACTCCTGTCGAGAATATCACCCATTTCTGAGAGGTATAAAATCTTGCTGGAACTTTTGCAGTCCCAATATGCATTTCTATACCATGGCTTTTGGACAGTACTCATTTAAGTGTTCCTATTCTCTATCATGAGTCACTTTGCAAAGAAAACTGGTGAAATATGTACCTTCATTTCAAATCTAGCCTTGGAGCCCAGCTGTCCTTATCTCCCTCTGTGGTCCGTGGAAGATACACCTCACTCAAGAGAAGGATGCAGGTAACCGATCTTGTTTAGGCAGCAGTGTTACGTATGCAGGTGGGAAGCATGCAGCCCTGGCTTGTCCACATGAGGATGTTCAGCTTCCTCTGTGTTTAGCACACATACCAAGAACCTCAAATGAACTGAGCCAAAGTCAGCTCATTGGGTTGTGTTTTACCATTGACTTCTTTGTGTAATACAGTATGAAGCACCCAGGACAGCACAGAAGAAGCAGAAATATGCTCAGATAGCTCATTCTAAAAGCTGCTTCACAGTCCTTAACCTTGACGTATGCCAACTACTTTGACAAAGCCTTGTATGTAACTATCACTCACACTGAGACAACCCAGAAGTTCTCACCCCACTACTGACCCTTGATTGCGTGTTCTTTGCTTTGCTTGCAGAGCCTTTAAAGAACAAGAAGATACTGCTTCTATTCAAATATCTCCAACAAATGCTGTGAATAAGCAGCCTTCATTCCTAGCAGAGGATTTTCAGAGAATGAGTCTTTAAAAGCATAATGTATGGAGAGAGGTTTTGTGTCAGAACTGTTATAATCATCTTTACTGAGCATGCTCACAGTATCACAGAATCACAGAATGACAGAATTGGAAGGGGCCTCCAAAGATCATCTTGTCCAACCCCTGTGCAGGTTCATCTAGAGCAGGTTGCCCAGGATTCCTTCCAGGTGGGTTTTGAATCTCTCCAGAGAAGGAGACTCGACAGCCTCTCTTTTCCAGGCCTGTTCCAGGGCTCCATCACCCTCAAAGTAAAGTTTTTCCTTATGTTTAGGTGGAACTTCCTGGGTTCCAATTTGTGCCCTTTGCCCCTTGTCCTGTCACTGGGAACCACTGACAAGAGTCTGGCCCCATCTTCTTGCCACCCACCCCTTTAGATAAGCATTGATCAGATCCCTTCACAGTCTTTTTCAGGCTGAAGAGACCCAGGTCAGTCAAATGGTAGAGGAGAAGTTAGTGCAAATAGAGAAACATTTCAAAAAATGACTAATAATAGCAACCAGCATAAGTATTACCTGTAAAGATTTGTGTCAGAAGCAAAACCTGAGAAGATTAGAGGAAGGAAACCCTACTGCCAACATCTGCCAGGTTCTTCAGACAACACTAGAATAGTTACAAAAAGCAAGACAAGGGAGTATCAAAATTTTACAAGTAGGCCAAACCATTAGATTTCAAGCTGATAGAGGCTGACAATTTGCAGTCGTAACAGTTAGATTAGTTACACCAGGAACATTTATCATAATCAGCTGTGGAGTGTTAGCAGTCCTCCAGAAGGAAAAGAAGCATCAAAAGAAGGATGTTGTCGATTTGTTTTTTAAGGATTTGCAGAAAAACGGCTGTGAAGAAAACAATAACACACCCGGCCAGCCAAAGATGGAAGAAATCACAGAAGAACTGAGGTGGGATTAAAATATCAAATCCAGATGTCTTAGCCAAAGAGTGTCTTAAAATCAGTGACATTACCAACTATTGGAAAGTCTCAGCTGTGTCTGTGACCAACATCCAACTACATCTGTTTTAGCCAAAGTCTATCTGGATGGGGGAATTAACCATTAACCTGTTCCTTACAGGTTAATATATTGTGAAAATTTCTTATTCACCTCTACCTGATTAAAAGAAATAAAACAAAGCAAAACAAATAAATCAGAGAAAACATTCCTTCCTTTATGTATTTAAAATTGTCTTTCTTTTAATCAAACACATATGAAAAAGTCGCTGCCCTAAACACTAAAGATTTGTCTGGAGCTATTGGGCCTTTTATATGTGAAAGGAGCTTCAGCTGCTGTATCTCAAAGCCATGCCACATGGTGACACCAAAATATGTATTAATTTCCACCATATACCAATCACATGCCCCTGACAAGCAGAACACACCTTGCACACCTGGAGTCTCCAACCCTTCTGTTCCTAATTCTCTGGCTGAAATCTCAGCTTGCTAAGAGGATTGATTCAACGTACACATCTTTTTTTTTGCTGATGTTGTTTTATCCCTTGTCTCTAGTGGGAATGTATTATCTTTATCTCTTCGCAGAGCGCTCAAGATGAGGGGAAAGCTGTTGAAAATAAATTAGACTAAAATAAACTCCGATTGGAAATGTTAAGTACTGCATGTTCCTGCATTAGGAAAATGAAATGCTTCATTCACATCCCTGAAACAGGACTTGGGACAATTTCAAGTGGTGTGACTTTTTTTAAATGCTCCAAAAATAGTGAGTGAGCGTTATAAATTCTTACTTTTCTCATATGGTAAGGAAGTGTTATTTATTAGTGTACAGCAAAGCTTCCCTCTCTAGCTATGCATTTAATCAGAGATGTGCCTCATTAGTTGACTTGTCTGCATAGTACATGCGATTTTTATAGTGTACCTTTTGACTGGTCACTGGTGACCACCTCCCTGCAAGGGGTAGGGGTCCATCACTACAAGCAAGACACTGGGGTTCTGAAGTGTGTCCAAAGAAGAACAACAAAGCTGGTGAAGGGTCTAGAGAGCAAGTTCTGTGAGCTGCAGTTGAGGGAACTGGAGTAGTTTAGCCTGGAGAAAAGGAGGCTCAGGGGAGACCTTCTTGCTCTCAAGAACTGTCTGAAAGGAGGTTGGAGTCAGGTGGGAGTTGGTCTCTTCTCCCAAGGAACAAGTGTCAGAACAAGAGGAAACAACCTCAAGTTGAGCCAGGGGAGGTTTAGGTTGGACATGAGGAAAAGATTCTTCACTGAAAGGGTTGTTAAACATTGGATCATGCTGCAGAGAGCAGTGGTGGAGTCCCCATCCCCGGAGTTATTTAAAAGTTATGCAGATGTGGTGCTGAGGGACATGGTCTAGTGGTGGGCTTGGCAGTGTTAGGTTAATGGTTAATGGTTGGACTCAATGATCTTAAAGGTCTTTTCCAACTTAAATCATTCTATGAGTCTATGATCTATGCTGTAATTAATTACAAGATTAAAATGTTGCTGCTTCTTCCATACCTTTAAAGGTGAACTTTGCTTTCTGCTAGAAGCTGGATCTACTCCAGTTTGGAAGAAAAGCTAGGTAACAAACACCAAACCGTCCATCTGACATCTGCTAGATGTTTAGCAAAAGGGATGGAGAGATGCTCAACAATGTTAATGATGCCTGCACCACCCTAGCAAACACAGCCCTGAGTCACACCTAGTTAGTCCTGGCCTAGGTTAGCACCAAACACCTAATATGCTCACTGGTGCAAACTCTGACATTGATGATCCCAGAGCTGTACTCAGGACACTGAAGCAGGAATCGTCCAGAGTTTTCTAGAAGGTTGGACAGACAGTATTTGTCCGCACAGAGGTGCTGTGAACTCCACCTTCCTATGTCTCTCATTTGTGGTCCCAAATTTACTTTGCTTAGAGAGATCCTGTTCCCTATGCCTTTTTTTTTTTTTCCAAGGGATGCTATCCATGTAGATAAAACAGTAGAACACAAAGAATATTTCATGCTGCCAGGACCCTTACCTTGTTGAAGGAATACCCTTCTAGAACCAGCCATAGGATTGTCAAGGGAAAAATCTGGGTATATGAAGATGGAGGATGAGGTCTCCTGAAGTTACATATTTTCAAGAAAAGTGCCTCTCCCTTAACCATATTTGTCCCACGGAGTTTCTCCTCTTTCCCTTCTACTGTCCCTACCCCACCTGGTTCCCTCAGACCTCTGTCCCATCTAAGTAATTCCCTAAGGACATCTCATCTGTTTTGAGGTTGCCTCTCAAGGGAGGCAGGAAGGGAGTGGGGAAATGAGAGAGCAGAAGGAACCCTGTGGCGTGGAGACTTTTTACCCCTTATACCTTTTTCTTCTTCCTAAAGCTCCTCTATTCCTTTCTTGGAAGGCATAGAGAAGAAGGGTAATGTGGTCACTGTAGGTGGACTATGTCCAGCTCCATAGCTTAATAACATCTTCAGTAAGGTAAAGAATAACACACCTGGAGGGAATTTCTGTTGAGATTTTGCTGTCACTCAGTATACTTGGCAGAAAATGACAGGTCTGAAAGCCTTGGGATGAATAAATTGTAATAAATAACACTAAGAAAAGGAAGTCTAAAGCTCGTTTGAGTCAGTTACATTCTAGAAGTGATTTGTTAAAAAGAGATGAAAATGTTAATAAATCGTTGTAATGAAGCTCCCACTCATACCAACCCCTTAAGGTCCTCTGTTTAGGCGCCTTCTCCCCCAACTTTAAAAGGGTGAAGAGGGTGATTGTCCCAAGCATAGACAAGGAAAACACTGTTGGCAATACTGCAAAGTATTTCTTCTGTATCTCATCACACAGCTTCTGTTGTAGCACTCACAAGTTACTCCCACCTGATACTCTTTTTGGTAAGTGACAAGCTCTGACCTTTGAGTTTCTGATAAGCCCCATTTGTTTCATGGATATCCAGGCAAACCTACCTAATTTTTAACTTTGGACCAGCTGACAGGTCCCGTTTAGTCTGTGGCTGGGGACCACTCCAGGTTCTCAGACCTGTCAAGTCATATATTGAAGAAGAGAGTCATACTGCCGACTCTCACCTTGTGTTACCCAGCAGCCTGGCTGGTGTAAAACTCATTTCCAGCACTGTCCTCCTGCTGCACTGCAGCTGCCCTGAGCCCTCAGATGACACTGCAGAGCAGGACACAGCACTGTGTGCTGCAGCTGGTGCGATGGTACCCGGCAGGGCAGTGTGCTCAGAAGAGCCAAGTTAAATGATGTCCCCTTCCCTGCTGCTGCTGAGAACAAGCTTCCCTCTCTGCATGCACAACTGTGGACTTCTACCTTGTTCAAAGGAGACTAGGATGGACGTCGGGAATGATCAAACACCGTAGAGTCATCAATACCTACATCTTTATTTCCTCTGTGCCAAAAATATGAAAAACCACAGTGATCACTGCTATAAGCGAGTATCCAACAGGTTGGCCAAAAATCCTCCCTTTTAACCCCTCCATGCATCAGTGTTTGCTATACTCGCATCTTCTACCCCTCCAAACAACAGAGACAAGTCTGACCATTCATCCTTCTGTCATTCATCCTTCTGTCCCTGTCTGGCCTTCTTTCAACCCTGTTTCTTGCCCTGGCAGACCCTATTCAGCCCTTCCTAGGCTTCCTTCATTGACATTCAGAATAACAACATTTGATTTTGCCTATGGTGCTGAAACAGAGCTGTCTCAATCATCACTGTTTGCAGTGGTATTGCAATAGTGTTGAATGATGATCAGTGATGATCTAGTGAGAAAGTATGACTATCAGGAAAGGTAGCTTAACTCCTGAGTGTATGACAACAACCCTTACTTCCTGCAAGTTTTTATTTTCTTAGGGAATGAGTTGCCTTAGGTCACTGGACTAGCCTCACTTCAAAGAGTAGTAGAATCATTGAATGGCTTGGGCTGGGACACTTAAGGTCATCTAGTACAACCCTCTTGACATGGACAGGGACATGTCCCACTAGACCAGGTTGCTCAGAGCCCCATCCAACCTGACCTGGAATGTTTCCAGGGACAGGGCATCTATGACCTCTCTGGGAAACCTGGGCCAGTGTTTCACCACACTCACCATACAAATTTCTTCCTTATATCTAGTCCAAATCTCCCCTTTTAGTTTCAAACCATCACCCTTCGTCCTGTTGCAACACCCCCACTAAAAAGTTTGCCCCTGTCTTTCTTATAGGCTCCTTTAAGTACTGAAAGGCCACAAGGAGGTCTCCATGGAGCCTTCTCTTCTCCAGGCTGAACAACCCTAGCTCTCTCCACCTGTCCTCACAGCAGAGATGCTCCAGCCCTTTGATCACTTTTCTGGCCTCTGCTGGACCTGCTCTAAAAAGTCCACATCTTTCTTGTGATGAGGACTTCAGAGATGGACAGAATGTTCCAGGTGAGGTCTCACCAGAGCAGAGAGGGATATTCACCTCCCTTGACCTTCAAATCAAGGTAAATACTGAAGCTCTCAATTAATTTTTGATCGGTCTTTATTCAAGTCTGCTTAAAAGAGACATGAAAAAGAATCTTCTAAAATCTAGATTTTGCACCTCATTAGGAGGAGTGCAAACCAGAAGAAAATAGACAAAAAATGTAAATCAAATCTCTGTTTCCAAAGTAGCACTTAAGCACTCACTACATTTAAACAGATTCATAAAGACAGCTCCAAAAACAAATGGTTGATTAAATTAAATCAGATTAAATAAACAAAAGAAACAAAGGGAGAACACAGCTAAGGATTTGGCTCTGTGACTGGTATAATTAGGGGGGGAAAAACAGTTAATTTAAATTTTAAGAAGGATGCTATTTGTCAGGGTGGTTTCATTTGAACAGATCTATTTTGTCTGTGACACATTGCCAGATCTCCTCTTTGTGAAGCCAACAGGGAAAATCAGTGTTATTTTACCAGCCCTGTGCTCTGGTGAGACTGGGATGTATTGACATGAAGTTGTGCTTTTAAGGGGAACACCTCTGGGCAGTATTCATTTCTGCATGTGAAGAGATTTGTACATGAGCATCCCACTGGAGTCTGCTGAAACCATTCGCATCCTGATGTCCAAGGTGTCTATGTCGGGATGCCACAGGGGCAGAGATATATCACTTAGAGAACCAAATTCCCAGCAAAGCTTTTACTGGTGCCAATGTGTGTTGGGAGCCAGTCAGGGACAAATTAAAGCACCATATGAGCCATAGAGATTTACCCAGCCTTACAGTTTTACCTGTTTTTCTTGGCATTCTGTTTTTTTAATGTATCTTCTCCAGCTTCACACAATGGTTCTGGAGCGTTTCTTCTCTTTTCTGAATAGAAACAGGAGTCCAGCTGAGGGTCTTCATGGTGGCATGTCCCTCTATGATGATTTCTGGTTTACAATCCTGCCTTTTTCCTCTCAAACAGCCATGGGGAAAGGTTACTAGTGGTCCATGCTATTCTTTCTCCAACTCAATATTAATTAATGAGGAATCTACCAGCAGTTAGGAAAATATTCACCTTAGCTGCACAAATGAACATAAAAGGAAAATGAAAATGGACAGCCCATTGGACCAGGAGGTAACTGTCACCACAGTGTTCAGTTCTGAAAAGGGAACAATGTATATGCTTGGTTATAAGCCATTCAAATATTATTAATGAGGAGACAGATTTTCTACAGAACTGTGTGCATTATATTTTGTAAACAATCCTACCACTGTAGTCTCAGCTTTCCTCCCATGTACAGAAGATCTCCACCTACTGAGATACACTGAGGACCTTCCCAAGTCTCCCAAGTCTGTCAATGTATCCACTTTGCAGACCCCAGCACCTCTAGGCCTCCACAAACTTGAAACTCTCCGGATCCCTCCAGTTCTTCCTGATAAACCCTGACTCCTACCCATAGCTCTATCCCCTCTCACATACCCTCATTACTGGTTTATTGAGAAGCTGAGAAGCAGAAGAGGCAGCAATGCCATCAGGGTGCACACACATTGGCTGATGTGCCACGAGGCCAAGAGGAACAGGCAGTTTTGGTTTTCATGCTGAAACCCTTCCCTTCATAGGCCCACAAATGTATTCTCCTGTACATTTCTAAGAACAATTCTTGGAATTCTGAGCCATTCTTTCAGTTTCATTGAAACTGGCAAGCAGATGGAAACAGCATTAAGAGGGAGAAGCAGTACTGACAGTCAGCTATGACAGATGGACAGTTCCACTGTGATCACGCTAAAATGAGAATCCAGGTAAAGAACCATTGCTGAAATGTATCCAAAGGTTTAGCTACCTGTCAGTCCATGTTTAAGTGCAGCTAAATGGTTTTGAATCCAGCAGGATTGTATGATGTGATACCTGCAGCTGGAGGCAATGAAAAGCAGTGCTTTGTGCAGCCCTCTCCAGTCTGCTACCAGCTGAAGGATGCATGTCTGCAGGTCTCAAGGGTAAGCAGGGATGTAAGCAAAGGCAGCATTTTACAGCTTGACATCTTCCAGGCAGCTTTTGTTCTAGTTACCTGATGTTAACAGTTTTCATGGTGTCATATGAAAGAGGCCACACCAAGAGCTCAGGAGTTGTCTGCTATGGAGCCACTCATGCTTGAGCTTTCTGAGGTCCCATATCCAGATAAGCATCTCATCAGCACTCCAGTAAACCTCAGGGTAAAAACTGTCACCCTAAATATAGGTGTCAGTAATATAGGTAGTTCCATGATCAATCTCATGAAGTACAAGGCCATTTCAAGGCCCTGTACCTGCGTCAGGACAATCCTGAGTATCAATACAGACTAGGTTATGAATGGATTGAGAGCAGCCCTGTGAAGAAGGACCTGGAGACACTGGTGGATGAAAGACTAGACATGATCCAGCAATGTGTGCTTGCAGTCCACAAAGCAAATCACATCCTGGCCTGCATACAAAGTAGTGTGGTCAGCAGGTTGAGGGATTGAATTCTGCCCTTCTGCTCTGGTACGACCCCACTTGGAGTACTGTATCCAGTTCCAGGGTTCCCAGCAAAAAACAGACACAAACCTGTTGGGGCAGGTGCAGAGGGATGGGGGATGGAACACCCCTCCTATGAAGACAGGCTGAAAGAGTTGGGGCTGTGCAGCCTGGAGAAGAGAAGGCTCCAGGCAGACCTAATTTCAGCCTTTCAATATATAAAGGGGGGATTATAAGAAAGACAGTGAGACACTTTTTATCAGGTCTTATAGTGATAGGACAAGGAGCAATGGTTTTAAACTGAAAGTGGGTAGATTTATATTGGATATAAGGAAGACCTTTTTTATGATGAGGGGTTGAGACACTGGAACAGATTTCACAGAGTAGTTGTGGGCTCCCCATCTCTGGATATGGTTAAGACCAAGATGGATTGGACTTTGAGCAACCCAATCTAGTGAAAGATGTCCCTGTACATGTCATGAGGGTTGTACTATATGATCTTTGAAGGACCCTTCCAGTGCAAACCATTCGATGATTCAATGTGAGCAAGTCTCTCCATGTTCCCCATACAGGAAATGGAGTTTGGGGACAAATGGTCTGCTCCTAACACAAACACCTATAATAGCTAATTCTGAATACATAATATGGGATTTAGTTGCCTTAACATATTCCTATAGTGCTACATCAAACACTGATGGCACCTGATGATAGTCCAGAAGAGTTCAGGTATTCTGTAGGTCATATGTCATCTCTGCCAACCCTGTGCAGAAGACTTGGACACTCTGATAACTCCCAAGAATATAAAAATTCCATGTATTTGCAAGTGAACCCCACATCTAAACCTAGGTGACACGCACCACATACATGGCAGCTAAAGTTCTAATTGGACAAAGATTTTTCAGGCAGTGATAAAATCTTCCTGTCCTTTGCACAGTGCAAAGGACAATAGGCTATGTTAGGACTGCAGATCTGGACAAATTAGTTTTATTCATCATCATCATAATATTACAATAACTCTAATGTTCAAGTTCAGCCCTTGAGAGACTGTGACCACAGAAGTCTAACAGCAAGAAGCAGCACCATCTGCTTTCCCATATGAAATTAGCTGGAAATAGGCTTGTTACGCTTTTGGCCCAAGTATGTCATCTGAAACCACTTCTTAACATATGCTTTTCAAAATATATTAGCTTTGGTTTATGGGGTTTTGGTTAAACATTTTTCAATCACTATTTGTAAAGTCATCAAAACTTCAACCTTCTTGAAGAATGCACTAATTTCAATTCAATGTTGCTGAAAGAAAGCTTTTAGATAATACATTTTAGCACTTGGTTATTAGAGTTATTCCATCTGAAATACATTTTAGGATACATTGTCTATTCTGATTTCTTTTATGTTACAACCTTATTTATTATGTTCTCTTTTATTCCACATTTCTGTTCATGTTTAATTTTATATTCACTTACTTTAATTCCATATTCTACAGTTTTATTCAGTAAAAATGAAATACAAGAAGTCAAACAAAAATAAATGTTGAAATAGTTTTAGTGATATATTCTCATCGACAAAAAATGTGATGATTTTTTAAATGCACATGAGACACAAAAATCAAAACATAGCACTATATTTCAGATTGGAATGAAAAAAATAAAATATTTGAACTACTGAATTTCCCATCAGGCTGAGACTCTATAGCTCTACCAGCTTATTATACTTTCTGACATATTTATTTAATTACCCAAATATAAAAAACTTTTTTTTTTTCCCCCCTAGGACTGACATGGATTATGTCATTAAAAGTGGATTTACAAATATTCTAGCTTTTCTGCATAAAAACTGCATTTTGCTGTGATTTCTTTCCATTATGTCATTATTACGCCTGTGTATTTGATGTTTAATATTTACATTCACTGCTTTTGAATCTTCTTCAGTCTGATTCTAGATACATCCTACTTCTTGTTAGAAGAACTAAAGAGCACACACAGATATTGCATAAGCATATGTGGCATTCACTATTCTTTATCCCGAGGCTGAAAATACTGATTTCTTCAGTAAGTGAGAAGCAGCAGAACAATGCAAATTTTTCTAATTAGCTATATGCTGCAAATTCAGAATATAACAGTCTGAGAACAACCACGCAGCAACAATTGTGTGAGATCTTTCCTTTGCCTGCAACTATTCCGCAAGTATTTAGTTGATGAATGCATTTGGTGAGAGTCAAGATTCATGCATCACCAGTGTTTTCACCAAAATATGTGTAGGAAACCTATCTCCAGTTTATTATTCCTCATGCTGCTGGCTCGGACAAAACCCTTGAAGTACAGTAATCTGCCTTCCTGTATCCCAATGAGCAGAGCATTAGGTAGAGATCTGCTTTTGTTTATGATTGCTTTTTAATGTCTTTTCACTACAGCAGATAGACCTGACGTCATTAAGCCTGTTGTTATTGTATTTTGAGAGGATTACTAGACACATAATTGATATCAGTTTTTCTTCCGTTATAGATTTGGAAAATTTGGTGGTATTTATAGAAGCGTTTTTGCAAAATATTCTGTGAGACGAGAACAAAACTGTCTTGTTTCATTACCTTAGTAAATGCTGATGTGTGCTCTGGTTTGCTTTTGCTTTTCCTTTTCTGGATACGGAGCATTGTTTCATGAAACACTAAACTTTATGCAGATATTGAAAAGCCAATAAAGTTGAGTGCTGAGAAGAATCAATGCAGAAAGATGTCAAGGAAGGCCACTTCCAGATGACAGGCTATGGCAAGGACTCTCCTGGTCTCACTCCTTCTTCACATGCACTAATGAACCCTCTCCTTTTCTTCCTTCAGATCTCCCTTGAAAAGCCCAATTTGCCAGAAGCTTCTGAGTAGAATTAGCATCCAGTCATTCCTAAGTCACTACAATGAGGATCTCAGACATAGATAGACAGCCACAGCAGACATTTTGTATGAACTCATGTCAGAGTTGCACAGGTTTTTCTATCCAACATGGGCAAGTAACTAGCAGGCAAAGCTGGTCCTGACTTATCTCAGCAACTGCATCATGGTTCCCACACCCTGGGGAAAATGATTTATCTGTTTCAGAGGATGGGGGTGTGAAATAGTTTGGGTAAGAGAGGAGGGAAGGAGTCTCTGATGCATCCACAGTATGTTTAATGGTTTATCTGGAAGTGCCTTTCTCCATCAAATCCCAATCCTCCACATGAGGGTTCACCTTATAATTCAAAGCTAGCTGTGAAGAGGGTACCATGGTGTATGAGAAATCCCATTGCAAAACCTCCACATTCTGCTAGATCTCTCCTTAGAATCACTGGGAAGGTATATTAAGACACCTTTTAAGATGTATAAAGGTAAACAAAGAGTAAATGGGGAAAGAGAGCAAAAATCATAAACCAGGCACCAAGTGGTCAAGGCAGGGGGGATACTGCTTAGAAGCAGCCATGCCTGCTGCAGAAACACCTTTCCACAGCTTAGGGGCTCAGCAAAGACTGTCTAATGGAAGCAGGTGGGGCTTCCAGCAGCAGCAAGGACAGTTTAGTGCAAAGTTTATTTGTGTTTCCTCTTTCAATCTCATTTTCCAGTCTGGGGACTGAATTCCCAAACATGTTTGACATGTTTCCATTTCCATTTCTCAATGCCAGGCTTTTCACACCAGCTGCTCTTCACTCCATCTGATCCATTGAGAGTATTTCCCCAGGACAAGCTGGAGTCGCTTGTCCACAATAGCCCAGAAGTCCTCACAAAAGGCACTCAACTGTGCATTAATTTGTGGGGACTGCTCAATTTGGTCCCAAGCTGGTGGAAGCTGGTGCCCTGAACTGTGAAAGACCAGAACTATTAACGCTGATTTATTCCCTCCCTCACCTAGCAAAGCGGCATATTTGTATTCACCTCAGCATGGAGGAAATGTCTCATGTGCTCTGAATCATACTCAACTATGTTTCACAGGAATACTGAGCATCCCTTTAAATTTACCACAGTGATATTTCCCCATGTACTTGGATTTGGTAGGTGGAGGCTGCTCAGAAGTTTTTCCATTGCTCTGAGTATATGAGTAGTCTTTTGCTGTCTCCAGCCTTCTCCCCCTTTGCCTTGATTTCCCTCATCTTTCAGAGTATTTGGATGATGGAGAAATCTCTCAGGATGCAGCCACCCTGTCAAGTAACTGAGATCTCAGTTTACTTTGCAGTCTTGGTCCCTTGGTTACAGTCTTTTCCAAAGAGGATGGATTAATTAGCAAGGTAAAATCATAGACTCATAGAATCTTTTAGATTGGAAAAGATATTTAAGATCATTGAGTCCAACTGTAAGCCTAACACTGACAAATCCACCACTAAACCATGTCCATAAGTGCTACTTCTACACCTCTTTTCGAATACCTCCAGGGACAGTGACTCTACAACTTCCCTGGGTCACAATGACCACACTGAGGTCCTAATCCAGCATGGAATAGATGTCCACAGTCCATAATATCTTTGGAAGAAAGTACGAATTCACTTAAAAGTTGTGCATAGAGAATTTTAAATCCTGTGTGTTGGGGACTTTTCCACTGCCCACGGCCTTCTAACAAGGACCCTTGTATCATCCATTCAATGGATGAGACACTCATTCCCTGAGAGGTGAATGTACTGGCAAATCATATGTTTAACCAGGGGGAGGCTGACCATTCAAAAGTGGTAATAATAAATTTAAAATCTGAATTTCAGACACACGCAGCAGAAAAGGGGAGGAGAAGAGATGGGCCACTAAGAAACTGGTATTTTGTTTCCAAAGCAATGAAGCAGCATGTGATAAAGACCAGTCGCAATGGATATTCAAAGAAGCAGGGTGATTTCCTTCAAAATGAACTGATGGAAAGCAGCTCCTATATGCTGCTGATGGCTCCTACCCAGATGTCTTTGTGCTGCTTCACTGGTTACATTTATACTTCCAAATTCACCTGTCCCAGGAAAAGACTCATACTGCATCCTCATCCATACTGTCACCTGGGAGCAGTTCCTGAGGGAAGTATTACCTGAACTACAGCAAGTCTTGTTTTGGGAGGCAACAGGTGAGTTGTCTCTCAAGAAAAAAAATCCAGGAGCACAGCAAGATTTGGAGATATCAGGACTCATGAGTAAACCAGGGAACTCAGTTATTTGATAGGGCATAAAGCCTCTTATGATCCCAAGCAATCTTATGACCCAGTCAGCCAGCACTAGCACAGACTGAGTTGGGGTAGGAATCACAGTATTTGTTCAGTGAGGGCTTCTGCAGGTAGAGTCACAGAATGGTTTGGGTTGGAAGGGACTTTTAAAGGTCATCTAGTCCAACCCCCCTGCAGTGAACAGGGATTGGTAGCTGGATGTAGGGTGTGTGGAGATGTAGATGTAGGGAACTGGAGGAGATCCCTCTGTCCTCACTATCTCACAGTGTTTTGCCTTGAAAATAAGAACACTTTTTTTTTTTTTTCTTGTAAAATGAAACTGTTCATATTATTTTTTCTCACAATATATTTTCTTGTTCCCTGCCAATGTGGACTGAAGAAGGCCAAGGCTTCAGCAAATTGAAATCTCCAGGTATCTAACAGTCATTTCAGCTTCTCCACATGGTCCTTTACATTACTGGGGTTTCTGCAGTTGGGTTGTTGTTTCATTTGGCGTCTCAAATCATTTTTATTTCTTGAACAAAAACGGAGCAGAAATGCCCAGCCCTGTATCCAATGGGTACCAATCAGCAGTGAGATGAGAGAAGGACCTCTGTCTAGGCAGCCTCTGGTGGGAAAGGCAAGACAACCATCAGCAAAATATTCCTCGAGTGTCATTTCTTTTAACATATTCCAATTTTCCAGCCGAACTACTTCTGCATGAACTGCTTCCATACAAGCAAATGAGAAAATGAACAGGAGCTTCTGGTTCACGCATTTACCACCAACTAGGGGATATCTTCTGTGTTCAGCAACTACCCACTCACATGATGTCTGAAGCTGTCTGTATATTATTCCTTTAAGTACAAGGAATGTTCCTATATATCTAAATTCAGCTCAGAATTCGCTGTGGTTTGTGCAGCGATTAATGGAAGGTCTGAGTTTATTTCATGCTGCCAACATCGTAATCAGTTTACTTGGGGATTCTTTTCTCGGATTAACAACTTCTGCAAAAAATGTGAAGTCAGATAGAGTTCCCAAGGGTACAAAAGCCATTTTTGACATGATTAACTGAGGAAAGTTGCAATTATAAATAGACAAACACGAGGCTGGCAGGAACTAAGAAACTGAGTTGCAAAGGGATGCTCAAAGCTTGTTTTCACCATGACTGACTGACAGTTTCTGTCACTCATATAAGCACTGTGTTTCTCGGGCACTGCCCATAATTCAGTTGGACTCCCCAGACCAGATCTTTTGCTAGTGTAAATTAAAATCTGCGCCCAGTTTGTATTGTGAAAGGCCAGTTGATGTCTTCACACCAAAATATTGCATGTTGCATTGTAAATTGCCTAACACTTTAAGCAGAGATGAACTCCAACTTATTCCACTGCTGTTACACCCACTTTCATGTGGTGTGAAGTGCAGCAGATTTCGGGATATTTCATTTTAGAGGACATCTGTTCATTTTAGAGAGCATCTGTTAACCTCTACAGTCCCAGCTATATCAGACACACCGTAATTCAATACAAACTCACTCCAACAACTATCTGGTCTTCATAAAGAAATTCCTGCCTAATGACAGGTCTAAGAGGACTGTATTGTCTCATGCATTGCTCCTCCAGCACCATATAAAGGTGTCTTTGTATGCTGCTTGGGGATAACACTGGGTCTCTGGGGATAGGCAATAGATGCTTGGAGCCTTGAGAGTAGATCCTTTCTTTCACCTCAGTTAACTTGGAAGATTTGCATTCAATTCACAGAATCACAGAATGGTAGGGATTGGAAGGGACCTCAAAAGACCATGGAGTCCAAACCCCCCTCCCAGAGCAGGATCACCTAGATCAAGTCACACAGGAATGCATTGTCCAGGTGGGTTTTGAATGTCTCCAGAGAAGGAAACTTCACAACCTCCTTAGGCAGCCTGTCCCAGTTCTGTCACCCTCACCATGAAAAAGTTTCTCCTTACATTTACCTGGAGCCTCCTATGTTCCAGCTTGCACTCTTTGACATGTGTCCTATCATTGGATATCACTGAGAAGTACCTGGCTCCATCCTCCTGACCCTTTGACTGTTTATAAATGTGAATGAGGTCACCCCTAAGTCTCCTCTTTCCAAGGTAAGGAGAACCATCTCCCCCAGCCTTTCCTCATAAGGGAGATGTTCCACTCTGTTCCACTCCCTTAATCATCTTTGATTAGCAAGACCCCTTGCTGCAAGTGTCAGCTGGTGTATCTCAGCTCCCCTTGAACTGAACGAGCCTTTGGAAGTGTCCATCAGTATCCACTTGCTATGGAGGAAACCTATCAAATATATATATGTATAGATAATTTTCAATGGCTTAAATTGAATTAGATGGGACCCACAACACAGGGTGGGAATTGCACTCCAAGACCCCACCAGTGCCTTTCCACCCTCAGAGCTGAGGTCAGCATATCCTTCAACTGCAGTTATCAGCTTGGATCATGAACCAAAGCCTCAGTGGTTCAAAGCATGTCCAGAGTAATTGCCTACAACCTTTCAAAAGCTCCATGGAAAGGTTTTGGAGGGATAATTGTATATCAAGACATTTCTAGGAGCCCTCTCTGTAACAGAAAATGTCTGCTGTCATTCATTCATGAAAAACAAATAACATAATGGATCTTAGTGTCAGATGAGCTGCCGTGCTCTTCTGCAAACAAAAATAATAGCACCTTACAAACAGATGAAAGGAAATGTAGGAATAAAGAAAGCTGCCCAGCCTGTGACTGAGATACAACAATTTCACAGAGCCTTTTTTCTTGCTTTTTCACTTCCAGGTCACTTCCTGGACCTTTATGCACATTTTCTTCCATCAGCTTTTGCTTCAGTCACAGAAAAAAATGTACAAACAGAACTCGATGTCCAGTGTGATGCCGTTGAGCAGAGCCCGCCCTACTGGCTTGCTATTTCTGGCTGGATCCTTTTAAACTTGTGGATGGCTCTGTAAGCCTTATTTACACTTATTTACTAAACTCCATCTGACAGGAGACACAGCAGCTTTTCTCCCCCCTCCCCTTCTATCACTCTGCAGAAAGACTCATGCAGGCAGAACCACAGTGCCCACTGAATGGCAGAAAATGTGATGGGAACGGGTGTGAATCCTTGCTGTTAGAGGAACAGAAGAGAAAAAGGAGCAATATGTGTTCAGAAATTTTCAGAGACACCTCTGTAAGAGACCTCCCCAAACTCAAAAGAGGACAGCAATGCTTCACGCTGGATGAATACAGTACCCTCTTCTGATTTGTTTTTTTTTTTAATCTAGAGTGGAGGGTGGCCCACTTAGAAGTGGAATAGACCAGCTCTTTAGCAACAGAAAAGAACACACACACAAAAAAAAAGATGTCAGGCAGCAACAGGAAATTCTGCATAGAAATGAAATAGCCAGGAAAATTGAAGCAGGTAGGATGTAATTTCTCAGTTGTGTGCAATCACAGCACCTGCAGGAACACCATTAATCCAGTAAAAACCACCACCTGTTTTGTTGAACTCAAGAGCACTCTGAGCACTGTGGTGTCTCCCAGGGACTTTGCAGTAAGAAATAACATGAAGCTGGGGCACACCCAAACAGGTCCTAGAGCAGCCTCCCCAAAATGTTCATCATGTGTGGCTTGGATGTGCTCCTACAATTTGCTAGTCAATGAGTTCTTACATGAGATGTATTCTTTCAAAGTACATCAGAGACTTTATGGCTCATTCAGCACTGTAGATCCAAGCACAGAATGGTCCAAGCAAATCCATAAAGAAAGGGAAACATACCATCACTTAAGACTACAAAAGCTGTGAAAATTCTCATGGGATCATTCAGGGGGTTTTCCTTACAGAAATTTCTTATGTTTTTTCCTTTACAGGACACCAATGTCTACACACATCTCCTACAAAGGCTTTTGGCCTTCTTTTTGTTTCAAGTAGATAGAAATCTAGAGTAATTACTATTCGGGCAAAGAAAAGTCACAGGGAGATGATTAAAAGTCTTTTGAAGAGTTACCATGTCACAAAATTGCTTAAAAGTCAGGCCAAGGGTGGACAGGAGATCTGCAGAGCACAGAGGTATGGTTTTGATGGGTACCTTTCCAGTGTAGACGGCACCATCTTACCCCAAGAGTGACATTTAAACTTACTGAAAATGTTTGTCATATATTTTGGGCATATTCACACCCCTCCCAGAAGTCACCTCCAATTAAACATTAGTTAGCTGCCCTTCTGCTTCTTTGTTAAAGGGATGCACTGCAGACACCGATGAAATACCTCAGTGTGATTGACTAGCACAAATACACTTAAAACTGGATTTCTCACTGGTATCTGATTTTGTGCAGAATGAAAAAACAACAGATATGCTGCTGATCATGGTTCCAGTTCCAGAAAGAATACCTCCATCAATGCTATGCTTACACAGTAATCTGAGGCTAACATACTCCTGTTTTTCTCCAGATATTTTTATTTTCTTCCTCCAACAAGTTTTCTCAAGGTAAAATTTAAAGCTTTATCTGGATGCTTTACTGTCTAGTTAGAGGAATCTCTACAGTCAATTATGGATCAAAATTAAGTTTTGGATGCATCAAAATTACCATTGTGGTGTCCCCATTCTCTTCTCCCTCTTGCCCTGTGGTGTGCCGGATCATTGGGATTTTGGCCAAAGCTGGTACTTTTCTGCATTTAAAAAACATGATTGCTTTTGGCCTAAGGGGCTTTGGGAGTTCCAGTGCAGCTTTTGAAATCAGAAAGATGTCCTTACCTTCATAGTACAGTGACTTTCAAAGCAAAACAATGGCTGGTGGATTTTGAAACCACTCCTCAGCACACTTCACAACTCCTCAGCACTCACACAAGCATGGGACAGTTGCCTATATGCTGATACATTAACCAGAGCAGGGAATGCTGAAGGCCGATGAAAATTATTCCTCTATACCAATAGGTCACTACAATGGTCCCTGACATGGCTTCTGCCCTCTTGCAGCTACCACCACTCCTTGAAGGTCATTCTTTGCACATGATGTTTATTCTAGGAGACCAAGTGGCAGAAGGACTTGTAGAGTCAGGACCTTCCTCTGCTCTCCTGGCCTGTGTCCACTGGCCAAGCCATAGGGGTCCAAGCACACATCACAAGTCATCTTCCTGGTCAGGTTTCAGCAGGCAGCAGATGATGGACTTTGTTGGAAAACAATATTCTACAATTTTTTAATAACCAAAAATTAATGAAAGGTGCACTGGCCAGCGTGATTGTGAAGATATAGAAAACAATGGAATAAATAAATAAAGACCCCTGTTTCACCAGAAGCATTTCTGTAGTGAAACCAACTGCAAAGAGACGCAAAACAATCTTGCCAGTAATGGACAGCATTTATCACATTCACAGATTCACGGAGTCATTCTGCACACCTGAGGCAGCTAACAATGTGGAGGACGGGGGGAGTTACACTAAAGGCCAACATATGGCAGTAAATCTGGAATAGCTGAACAGTGTGATAAATTCACAGTAATATTTCAAGATGCTTGCTGAAAATTTTTGGGGCTGTGCCTTCCCAGTTGTGCTGCAAAAGGCGTCAAGGTAGGGGATTAAAACACCTTCTCAGTGATGATTTACATGCAAAATCCATGAAGTCGAGTTTTAAGAGCGGATTTCTTGCAGCTAACCCTAAAAATTAGGCATCTACTGTAAGGCAGACTGCTACAGCAATCAGCAGAGACAGATAGTCACCTGTGGACATCACTTCTCAGAAGAAGTGTGACCCATCGCTGGAGGAACCTTCTTCCTTCCACTGATCACACAGGGAAATGAAGCTGTGTGAACATCATGAAGCTTGAAAAGGACAGAGTATTTCAATTACAAGATCATGAAAGAGAAAATTGATGTTTTAATTTTTATTTTACTGATTATTTTGACTGGAACTCTGTTTGCCTTATTCCTGCAACCCTCAAAGGCATGCGAGAAAATAATTAAGGCGTAATCTCTTTTGCTTGGTAAAATATGGAGCAATAAATGGCTGTTAAGATTGATTAGGGGCTGAAGCAAAGCACAAGCCTGGGGTAGATTTCACCTTGCTATTTCTCAGGATGATGCAAAGAAATTGAAGTTGAGGTTTTTGCAGGCAAATCACATGTCAAATTGGGAAAAATAAGCAGCCCTGTGCACAGATCCTTTCCTTGGGGGGGGGTTGAATCGTTCTGTACTGTTTCTGCTTTGTGTTGTCCAGAAGAACTGGACCAAAATCAGTTTCTTTGAATGGATGATCACACTTAAAAGGAAAATAAAACTGAAAACTCAAGTTGAAATATTTGTATACATTGAAATATATGCTTTTCTGAGCCAGCCAGCAGACTGGAAAACTACTTCTGTCTGCCCCAAAGCATCATCAGAGAGTTGTGGGGCTGGGACTGATGCCAGAAATCAATCAAGAAGTTTGAGTGCCAGGCTGAAGTGCGAGTGGGGTCATGAATAACCTCATGGGATGGAGAGGGCATGAGGAAGTTTTCACAGGGCAGAAGTGGTTGTCAAACAACTCAGGCGAAACCACTGGAAATGGGAAATCCCTTTTCCAGAAATATGCTACATCTTCAGATGAATAATAATACAGTCCTATTCCAAATTGGCTCATTTCCTTTCCTTTCCTTTCCTTTCCTTTCCTTTCCTTTCCTTTCCTTTCCTTTCCTTTCCTTTCCTTTCCTTTC